>LNAC01000007.1:9325102-9393288 GCA_002007465.1 Ailurus styani
ATATATATATATATATATATATATATATATATATATATATATATTTATATATATATATATTTGCAAGTGTGTTTGTACTGTGATTGAGTGCATGAGCTTTTATATCATCCCCTGGGTAACTTGCTTAATCTCCCTAAGTAGAAAATGGGTCCTGCTCTGGCAAGGTAACCAGTGGCCACAGTCCTTCTTTCTTGAGAGAATAAGAGGTTCTTGATTACTCTAAATTTGAGTTTCTTCTTGGGTATCAGTTTTAGAGTTCACAGTCAGGGCATCAGTGTGTAAATGTATCTCCAGGAAGTAAAGTCCACTCTCTATGTGCAGAGAATTTAAGCTGTGGGGCCAGTCACTTCTCACAAACACCTCCAATGTTGTGTAAAGGAGAACTTAGGAAGAGCTGAAATTCAGACAGTTCCAGAGGACAGTCTGTGTTCTCGCAACTTGGTATTGCAAAGATTAAGACAGAAGCTTCCTCGGTGTTACATGGGCAATATGAGTGTTGCGTGTATTCCCCAGAAGGCCGTCCGCTGGATGAGGAGTCTCCAGCAGCAAGAAGCTACACAGTGGACCACTTCTGGTGAAGACTGGGGATGGGGTAGAGAGGACCACCTTTGTGCTCAATTATATTTGTGGAATTATGCAGAAAAATACCCTAGAGTGTTCCTAAATAAATAAGAAGTCCCTAAAAGTGTTTGTTTACCTGCAGCATGGAGGAACACGAGACCTACTTAGGGTTAAAAGTGAAGGATAACAACTGCGCACAGTTGTTGGCTTCCTATCCCAGTGTTCAATCTTTCTCCTCCTCAGCCATTTGACTCTAACTTTATTCATAGGGCCTATGCATCCAGCCAAAGAACAGCACTTCATAGCCTCCCTTGCCATGTGGCCATATGTGATCACATGTGGCTATATGAATAAGTGAAAGTTAATGAGATGGAAGTGAGTGATGGGTCTTCCAAGAATTCTCCTTAAAAAGAGGGAAAATGTCTATTTTTGGTCTTCTCCCTTCCTCCTTCTACAGAGTGATCTATGACCATGAAATAACTTTAAGGACGGTAGAACAAATCAGGAATGAGCCTCAGTTCTAACTGCAATCAAAGAGTTGTCACAGAGAAACAAAATCTTCTGATTTAGCCAACCAGTCACCCCTAACTGCCTTTTCTTTATATGAACAAACTGAGGAGAGTCAAGGGTGCTTCTTAATTTAAGGGATACTTTCAGTTGAGTTTAATTCAAAACAGTGTTAGTTGAAGATAAAATTTTGTTTCTCTGTCTCATAAAATAAATGCATAGGTAGGCAATCTAGGGCTAGTATGACAACTCTTTGATTGTAGGTGAATCTTGATCTTGAGGTTGTGAGTTCAAGTCCCACAGTGGGTGTAGAGATTACTTAAAAAAAAAAGATAAGACAGTTACAACAACAAAAAGGAGATAGCTGTCTAGTCATGGTAGTCAGAGGCGGGATGTATCATTTCCCTTCTTTATTCTCTCTACCCCAGCATGAAAAAATAAACTGACAAAGAGGTGTGTGTATATGTGAAGTCTGTGCTCATACCACTGTCTCTGTTATAAGCTTTTGGAATCACAACCTAGCCCTGTGATTAGGAGCAAAAGGAAGGCTTTGAGATAATTGAGTCTGAAACCCATTATGGACAGGAATAAGTGTTCATAAACAAAACTAAAAGTTTCCTAATAAACAAATGCCATGCAAACTTAGGGAACGGGGCTGAGAGATAATTAAGAAAGCTTGCTACCCAGTGGGGAAGAAATCAACACAGCAGAGGGGGTATCAGTTATGTGAAAAATTAATATGTTTTGTGTTTGTGCTTCAAGAAGCTCAGCTCTTCTATCAAGCTGGTTACACTAGACTGGTTTTCCCATTTTCCAAATACAGTCCATAGAGTATCTCTCACCTACAGTCTTCTTCTGGAGACATGCAAATGCATTCAGATCCCAACTGTTTTTGTCCTGGTTGACAACGGCCCTTTAATTTTGTCAAAACATCTGAAACAAAAGAAAATGGGTAAAGAGCAGGGCACAGCATGGATTCCAAAAGGTAAGTTTGGACTTAAGAGGAAAGGCAGTGGTGAAAATTTCTCTCTTATCACCTGTAGTTAGGGCATTCATTTTGCCCTTTCCGAATATGTTGTCATGAAATATTCCATCTGAAAGGTCCTTTCTAGCTCTCACGAAGTGTCATTTTTCCCAGCCTAAAATTGCCGTTAAATTCAGGGAACTGAGGAAAATGGAATTGGTGAAACTTCTGTTCATTTGTTCTTCAAGTATTTCCTGGGCGACTACGATACTCTTAGCACTGTGTTAGGATCTGGAAAATAGTGGATTGAGTAAAATTTCATCCAGATTCTATGCTCACAGAGCTTAGTTTTGTGAGGGCAGAGTGACATTAATCAAACACATGAATACAAACAGAATTGCTCATATTATTCATGCTAGTAGAGAGAAAGCGTATAATCAAGAAAACTGACGTGGCGAGGAATGTTAGGACTGGCAAAATGGAAAGAAGAAAGGGAAAGTGTTCATGGCAGAGGAACCATCAGGCATGGAAGTTGGAAAGAGAGGCAGCAAGTGATTTTCCTGGAACTGCAAGAAGGCCTATGTGGTTTAAGTGCAGAAAAACAAGAGCATGGAATGAGATGAGGCTACAGAGGTGTGTGTGTGTCAGGCTGTGTGGGGGCTTGCAAGGCTTCTGAAATATTTTTGCCTTTATTTTATAAACAATGAAAAGTCTTTGGTGAGTTTTAAACAGGGGGTCATATGACAAAATCAGGTCTAGATTCTGAAAAAGAAATTAATTCTGGCTTCTGTGTAGGGAACAGATTTGAAGAGGCACAGTGGCCAAGAAGGCTACGGGTAGACAATCTATGAGATGATTATAGTAGTTCAGGTGAAAGAGGATGGTAATTTGGACCAAAATGTTGAGTTGGAAGTGAAGAGAAGTAGATAAACCTGTGACATATTTAGCAGGTTAAATGGATGAAATTGCATATTGTGGGTAAGCTGTGTGAGCTGCAAAGTATGATTCTTAGGTTTCTGGATTGCATTAGACAATAGACTTTTGCTCCTTAACTGAAATAGAAAATATTATAAGATGCTTAGTTTTAGGGAGGGGAAGGTAATGACTCATGAGTTCTTTTCTGCAAATGTTAAATTCGTGGTATCTTTAATTTATTTTTTAAAAAGATTTTATTTATTTATTTCAGAAAGAGAGAGAGAGAGAGGGAGAGAGTGCAAACAAGGGGAGTGCAAACAAGAAATAGGCTCCTTGCTATGTAAGGAGCATGTTGTAGGGCTTGATCCCAGGACCCAGGGATCATGACCTGAGCCAAAGGCAGAGGCTTAACTGACTGAGCCACCCAGACATTCCTAAATTTATGGTATCTTTAAGACACTCTAACAAACTAGATCAAAATAGATACATAAAAATGTGGCTATTTGGGTTTAAGCTCAGGGGAGAAGTCTGTGCTAATGAATTAAATTTGCTATTATTATTCTTTGAGGAATCATTGAAGCCATGGGTGTGGGTGAGATTCCCCAGCAGGAAAATAAGGTAAGATAAGGTGAGAGGACAGATATGAGCTTGAGGAGCTCCAACATTTAATGTCCAAACACAGGCAGGAGGCTGCCCAAAACAGAGAGCAACAGCCAGAGAGTTAGAAGCTAAACAAGGTGATGTATATTGGGAGCCACGGAAAGAAAAGGAAGGTAACACTGTTGGATGTTCCTAAGAGGTCAAAGGAGATGAGGATCAAAATAATATCCATCACTTTTAGCAGTATAGATGTCAGAGACAATGGTGAAAATGGTTCTTTTGGGGTAATGCCACGAAAGTCATAT
This sequence comes from Ailurus styani, assembly GCA_002007465.1. Classification (NCBI taxonomy): domain Eukaryota; kingdom Metazoa; phylum Chordata; class Mammalia; order Carnivora; family Ailuridae; genus Ailurus; species Ailurus styani. The sequence goes on from LNAC01000007.1 coordinate 9,328,955, forward strand.
TTTCTTACAAGAAGATTCCATGGAGAAAAGCAACTCCTAAATGGAGCTGTTTATCCCTATATGATAGTCTAGGCACTAGTATATTACGCTGGGAAAAAAAAGATAAAAAGAATGAAAACAGAAGTGGTCCTTTTTTTTTTTGCATGAATGTAAAGGACACTGTGAAAACAGACATTGATCAAATAATCATAGTAATGGGTTTATCCATAAAGGCCATGATAGGTATTTTGTAGAAAGCGAACATGGTTCCAGAGACCACATAACAAAAGACCCCAACTGAAAAATACAAGGAAAGATTCACGAGGAAATGAGGCTGACCTAAGACAAGCGACTGAATAGTGTGAATGCGAGCAACAGAGATTAGAGGGAGTAACACTTGGGTATATTATATGGAAGGGGAAGTCTTGGTTGTCTTAGCTTATATGAAGAGCCATCCAGAGGATGTTTAGACTAGTTGAACTGGATCTAGAGTTGACTTCCTGAGTCTACTGCATGAAACAAACTTCCCAGGACTGAATCTAACTAATCCACAGAACCACGATGGCTTCTGGAAGCAAGTAATCTTTGAAGTATGGCAGTAGGCAGCAGTAGCTAAATATTCTGCCACGCTCAATGGCTGACCAGGAGACCAAGCTCACGGTTGCTTGTTTTAGCTTACCAGGCAGAAGGTTTGATGAAGGAAGGACATTTATGTTAGAGGCAAAAATAAAGATTTTAAAAATCGGTAGATTTTCTTTGTAGCAATGAATTTCATAGCATTTCCCACTCTCATTCTCTGTCAGGAATCTTATTCCTTCTGGTGAAATCTGGCCCATAATTTTCCTGAACATGGAGACCTACAGCTGCTGAGAAGGCCTCAGATACTAAGCTTTTCCACTGACACGGAATTATTTTTCTTTGTTGTAGAGCTGTACCTCTTTGCCCTTTGGAAATAAATCCACACTTAGGTCAGGGAAGGACCCGGAGCTGTACATTGTTCCCAAAGAGAATCAACTTTCAAGCACTTGGCACTACTGATTCAAAGTTGTCATCGATCACATGCAAGGAGTCTGCCCCCCCAGTGTGTCAGGTGGAAGTCAGAAGTGGCTTTCAGCTGCCCACACCGCCCAGCGCAGTTTATGAAGGACATGGAAATGAGAACACTGTGATCTCTGGAGTGCTGGGGTTGAGGGGATCTTCGGGAGTGTCAATTTCTAGGAGGAGGAAAAAGTAATTGTGGAGGTATGCACCATCTCATTTCCTCAGGAATCCAAACCTTTTCACGTTGAAATAATTAAGAATCTTTTCCTAACCAAGGATGGCTTGAAAGCCTCTTTGTCTCACAGCTCCCCACACATTGAAAGGACATGTTAAAACACATTCAGTTTTACTGATGATTTTCTCTCTCTTTCTGACTTCCCTCATTGATCTTTTTGCCAATGTTGCTGGAGAGAAAATATATGAGATAGGATGTTTATTTACTTTATCTGGATGTAGAAAATTTCATTCTCTCAGATTGGATTATAATTTCAATTCTCCAAACATAGTCATAGGTGTGTGTGTGTGTGTGTGTGTGTGTGTGTGTGTGTGTGTGTGTGTGTAGTGCTGTTATTTGTAGAGAGAAGATACTACCTAAGATGCCAAGAGGATTGTAACTGTCTGAAGCCTGTGGTTCCCTCTTGTATGTATAATCAGGAGTCAAGTGAAATCCAGCCACAATGTCAACTTGAAATTCTCACAAATTTCCATGGTATCTCTTTATCAATAGTGTTAAGGTTATTTTAATAGATTAACTTTTCCCCTTTTGTTCCCCTTTTGTTCACACATTATGATAGCCTAGAAGAAGGTATGGAAGGCCAGATGGCAGTGAGCTTGGGGAAGGAGTACAGCTGTTGCTCAGTTCTGGTTGACCCAAACTGCCCAAACTTGGGTTTAATTTAGCCACTCTGTACCTTCTGCTTTTGCATAATCAAAATGGGCCTAATCATATCTGATCTCAGATACACCTTCCAGGATTCTTTCAATAAAAACGAGATACGTTTTGAAAAAGCGTGCTGAAAAAGTTGGAAGATACAAATTAGTAGAAGCCCTTAACTGCTCTTCCAAGTTACTGACTCGCCAGACTATTTTCTCCACCCGCTCCCTGACAGTGGTCTAATGTTGAACTTCCAGGTTTGTGGACTCCTCTGGTTAGAGTAGGCAGTTAGATAGTAATGAGCAGGGCAGGGATGGAGCAGAAAGGCATTTGATGGTGGGCATCAACGGGGGGTGAGGCCACCTGTTGTGGAGGAAATCCTAGGCCTACAGCAAGTTGAGGTTCTATGGTATCTTCAGATGACTTTTCCCTCATTATAATACCATTTACATTGCAGTTTTGAAAGATCCTTGCCCCTAAAACCACCATGACGGTTCTGATCAATCCAAATAAGGATTGGTATGTAGATTCCTGCAAAAAGCAGGCTGCCACCCAGAAAGGTCCCATCTACCTCAATGGACATTCTTCCCCTAATTATTCAAAATACAACACAAGCTTGTAAACAGAAGAAATCCAGGGCAATTGCTCACTGGAATCTTCCCATTCTTCCTCTAAGAGTGGACTTTCACTTTAATAAACTTGCCCGTACTGCTCAGCCACTCTGGTCTGCTCTTGAATTCTTTCTTGTGATGAGACTAAGAGACCAAGAAGAGACCAAGGGGCTCTTTTAATCTCTTTTGGCAACCTCACGCCTCTGCCCCCACTGGCTGAGCTACAGGTTTATCAGTGTCGTGTGTCTCCTAATCTATATACGCCAGTTGCTACTGTAACTGTGTAAATTGATTATACCAAGTGACAAAATAAAGGAGGAAAGGAGGAGTTGTTTTTTGTCAAGAGTTGGGAATTTTGAACAGTTAAAAGCGATTTGCAAAAATTTTTGCTTTGAGTTAACTGGGTATGAGACTACTACAATATATATATAGATAAATTTATGTATATTATATATAATTTTATATATTTATATATAATATATACATAAATAAATTTAAAAGCCTTCTCTAGTCAATTTGTTTCAAAAGTGCCTTTAAGTTTTTACCTCTCTTCAAAACAATGGTTCTCAGCTCTGCATGGATTTGGGTTAGTTGGAAGAGATTTTAAACAAACACCAAATTCCAGGCTCTCCCCAGCTCAATGACATCAGAATCACTAGCTGGGACCTAAGCAGAGGTGATTTTTAAAAGAAGTGCCCTATCTGGAGTTAAAAAACAAACAAACAAACAAACAAAAATACCCACATCGTTTTAGAGGAACTGATATGGGATAATGTAGATGATGACTTATGTATTTGTTTTATTTGACAAAGAAGTCTTGGAACTCATATCAGAAAACCCTTTAGAAAATAAGAACTAGGTCCTACATCAGAAAATGAGTGAATAATTATTAATGTCTATATTTTAAAACAAAATGCTTAGGTAATTAAAAAGTAGTATGCATTACTTTTTTATGGCTCTCCCCTTTAACCACATTTTCACTTTACCATTAATTCTGATTCTGTTAGGTCGCCTGGGTGGCTTAGTTGGTTAAGCATCTGCCTTTGGCTCAGGTCATGATCCCAAGGACCTGGGATGGAACCCCGCATGGGGCTTACTGCTCAGTGGAAGCCTACTTCTCCCTCTCTGCCTGCCGCTCCCCTTGCTTGTTCTCTCTCTCTCTCTGTGTCAAATAAATAAATGAAATCTTTTTGAAAATTCTGATTTCGTCAGATGTTAAATTCAAATATTGAAGTACTCTATTAGAAAAGAACATTGACCTCACTCTTTAAAGTCTGAAGATATCTACCTGACCAATAACTTCTTATTTGCTGCCTGACCTCATCATGACACAGGTCAAAACATAAAACCCAGCCCACGGTGGAGCCTTCTGCTTTCTTTTCCCAAAACACATGCAGGAAATAGCCCCACTGTGGATGCTATACTGGCAATCTTGGGATCTTAGTAGACCCCAGAATCCTGAGCTGCTACCCACCTTCTTCACAGGTGAGTGAGTTGGAAATGGGCGGTGTCCAGGAGTCCTCACTGCATGTGTACCTTGATGGCCCAACAACAACAAAGCCTTTGGGGCAGCTTAGCTCAATGGAATCACCAATGCCATATAATCTCTGAAACGGTGAGATCGTCAGACCTTCCTGCACAACTGGTTTGAGGCACTGTGTCTCTGCAGGCAGAGAAACATTTCAGATTTAATTAGTGAAGCAGAATACTGAACAAATGTAAGCAGATTTTAGGCAGCCCAAGAGGTGATTTTAATGCGACTCACTGCATGGTTGCAGATTTAATGCCATGTTTTGATCAGAAAACTGGGGTCCAGGGGCGGGTAGAGGGTCCCAGGCTTCCCCTGAGAGACTCCTCCACTGAGACACTCCCTTTAGTTCCATTATCTGAGGTTCCCTTGCTAAGGACATGGCTCCAGAAACTTCCCACTTTCATTACATTATTGGGACTTTTCCTTTCAATGCATAGTATTTTTTCCCCTCTTCTCCCTAGCATGGGTTCCCAAGAGCAAGTCACCACAGTGTGGATGACTAGAGGCAGACGTTCCAATTGACACTGGTCTCAAGTCTTGCTTCACAGGGCTCTGGAATAACTCTTTGGGGTTCCTACTCAAGCCTCCTAGGAATCTTATTTTGACTTTACTCTAGCCTACAAATGGGTAGGCTTCCTTATCTCTTCCTCAGTAAAGCACGTGAACATGCTCCAGGGAGAAAACTGCATTTCACATAAAATCCCATTTCTGATACATATCATCTTCCTGGGACTCATCAATTTGCATTAATTTGGACATCAGGTAAGGCAGAGGTCTGAGGTTCGATGTAGTTAGCGGACTTTCAGGATTTCTTTGTTAAGCACGTGCTTTGTAGTCCTGCATCTATGAGGCTAAGATATAGCAGCACTGAAACAGGAAGACATTTTGAAATTGAATTTTACCAGATGAATCCTATTTTCTGCTTCGCTAGACCTTTTCACCAGAATTACAAAAAAATCATACAAAGTAGTGATCTGAGGATGTGATTTTGCTCTATGTGTATGGGCACATTCATTCTTTAGAGCGATCAGACAAATCACTCACGTTGGCATTCCACATCTCCTCGCCTCCAGGTCCTGTCTGGTAAACATCTGAAGTACTGGTAGCCAATACTTGTGAATCCAGTAAAGCAGGAGATTTCCACATCTTCCCCAACCGAGTACAGTTTCTTCTCATTCTAGAATTAAAACAGAAGCCAACAAATTATCGATGCCACAATCTCTAAACACCTCAGGTAGTCCTGGATTCTTGCCATTCCTTCACTTCTGGTTCTACTCAGTTGCAGAGTCCTCTCAATTTCTACTTCTAAACATCTTTCAAAGCTCTCTCCTTTCTTTTGCCATCATCACTGCCTTTGTTCGTGGTGTTTATGATATCTTACAAGGACAACTTTCTAACTGGGCCTTCTAATTCACCTTCCATATTGCTGCTCTAAATTGATTAACACACACACACACACACACACACACACACACACACTTTTTTTTTCTTAGAAACTTCCTTCCCACTGCATATAGCATGGCCTACTACTGCCAAAGTTAAATATATATAATATACTGACCCTATAGTGGCTATAACCTGAATAAATAATGTATTCTACATATGCAGAAAATACAGGATTTGCTATGGTGGCTAATTGACTACAAATCATTTAAAAGTGTTACTCAATTCCTAGTAACCCAGGGGTCATTCTTTATTTTCCCAGTTATGTGTAAAGTACAACTACTGTCATGAGGGAGTTCACTAAAATCTTCAAAATAAAATGGGTATCACACTTCTTAGTGTGGACTATTAGTTTTAACACATTTTACCATCCTCACCTCTCACTATTTGCTCCTGTAAAAACTACTTCTCACAAAACAAAACCACCTGCCATTCTTCGAATGTAATATTCTCACTCATGCCACCATGTCTTTATCGGGCTGTTCACTCTATGCTCCACACCTTCTGTCTTCCCTTCTCTCAGGACCCAACCAAACAGAATTTCTTCTGTGAAAATCTTCACTTTCCCAGCTTCATGAGGTGCACCATTCTCTCAGTTCTGGGCTAAACTCGTACAAAGCCTTACTTTTATAATGTGTGCTACACGGCAGCTTTATTCCCAACTCACGAGCGGCACTTCCACTAGCAGATTTTTGCCTCACACATCTTTACAGAGGCTTAATAACTGTTGAAAGACTGCAAAACACCATCCTTCTTAGGGGGCAGTAATGTAACACTCTTTTTCCTTACTGAGAGGAAGAAAAATGCAACGAATTGACTAGGAAGTTATTCTTTGAGAACTGAAATCATGGATTTTGAAGGAGATGAAAAAAAAAAAGCTTGATTGTCAACTTTTGTTATTACTTGGCCACACGATTCAACTTGTCTCCTAGAAGATGATTAATTTCCTGACTAAAAAAAGATTGTTCTACTATTGGTTATTATGGGTGTGGCTTTGTTTCTAAGGGAAATGGACCAATGAGTAGCATTAAGGGTTTGGATATTTTATTCAAAGGCTGCACATTTCTTCTTGCATTCCTCCCCAAATAAACATATGTTCTTAAGCTTCTGCTTCTATTTATCTTATGAGTCCTGTAACCTGTAAGTGTATGTTGCAACCATCAAGCTTACACTAACACATCTGCTAGACTGACTGAACAAGGAAACTTTACCTAAAGTCACTGTTGCTTGCCTACTGCGGTAGGCAATTACCTTCCTGTGCAATGACATGGTTCCTCTAGCCTAGAATGAGGCATAGTTGCCTCTGTCTCAGATCAAGGGGTATTTTTCTATGTGGAATCCCAGAAGGTACTCATTAGGAAAAATCAAAATTGTATTACTTTTGAGTAAAAACTACTGTCAGTAGAGATTAGGTCTTTAATAAAGAGCAAAAGAGAACAAAAAGTAAATATATTCATAGGAATGGAAATATATCATCTAATTTTAAAAAAGAGTCATTCGAATAATGAATCACTGTTGAAACCCTTTGTGTGCTTTTAAATTTAGAATGTTGATCATTTTAACAGTTTTTGTGAGCAGCTGGCAAAAACAGGTTAAAAATTACTTGGGTATCTGGACTTGACAAAATGTAATTTTGAGGATTATGTGCTAGGCCAGGGACTCGCGCAGCTCCTCTGTAAAGGGCCTCCACAGTCCAGGGCGGGCTGTACAGCGTTTGCTGGGACTCCTCACCTCTCTGTTGTTGCCACCATAGATAATATGTAAATAAACGAGTGTGATTGTATTCCCATGAAACTTTGTTTAAAAAAAAAAAAAGATAGGAAAACAGATGGCAGGCCAGATTTGGGCTGTGGTCACATTTTACTGACCCCTGTTCTAAAGGACTCATTCCCGCAGTGTGGCTCTGGACCTAGCAGCATCAGTAGTACCTGGGAAATCTGAGACAGGGCAGTTTCCGAACGCTGCCCAAGACCTGTTGAATCAGAAACTCCAGGCAAGAGACCCTGCAATCTGTGTTTGAACAAGCCCTCCAGTGCCCTGCAGGTTTGTGAATCTCTGTTCTAAAGACTAAATGACATTATCTCACCCCAAAATATTTCTTCCCCTTACAATCTTTAGGCAGAAGACAAATGAATGTGGAAGGTACATTAGCCCGGACTGGGCTCCATAGATATTTATTTGCCAGCATTGGAGAATTGAGGGTTATTGATCTTTGATCATAAATATGATATAGTTGGGAAAAGAGTAAAGGCTTCACTGATTTTAAGAAAATTAAAAAAATTTTTTGAAGGTAAAATTGATTAGGGAGCATGCCTTCTCAATTTTAAATATTATATGTTTCTGATTTATATCTAAACCACAGACCTGTCTGACAAACATATTTAATTATTTTAAATCATAGAAACATTGGGGCTCAATGAGAAAAGATAAAAGGTATTAAAACTGTATTGATTGCTTAAGAATTCTACAGGTTTCTAACCTAATACATTACAGGCTCCACACCTCCTGTGACCAGGCTGTCTCTCTGAAAACATGTCTTAGATAGCAGATTAGTTTGCTCAGACTCAGAAATAAACAGTCAGTTCTTAGTTGCAGATTCTCACAAGTCATCCAAACCTATATTGTGGCCAAGCTCCACTCTCCATTCACATAAATGGACCATTAGCTTAGGAACTAGTAGTGCCAAGAAATGTAGGCAACCTGTTGTCTTTGGTCTCACAACCAGGTGTGAAGATCTCTCCAGGGAATTCAAGACAGAGGCATGGTAGAGCGTTTTTAAGTATTAATTTTTAAGTCAACAGAAGATGATTAAACTGGGAAAACAATAACCTTAAATAAAAGAAAATGCCTAGTTTATGTTCTATTTTTTGGATTCCAAAGTTGAAGTGAAGGTCAGGATGCTTACCCGGATAAATCCGTTTTCCGGAGGAACTGGCCGAGGACACCCTGAATCTGATTCTGTCTCAGGGAGGTCTATTTCTCTCACTTCCTCATCATCACTGACACATGGCTGTCCACTAAAAGGGGAAAGTAAGTATGTGTGTATAATGTAACAAACGTGTGTGGGGGTATATTTATATACACGCACCCACACACACAACCCATTTACATGGTAAAGAGAGAAAACATGAGAGAGAAATGGGTACCACCAGACCCACCAATACCCCCACTAATACACTGTGTTGGAATAGGTAAAATTCTGATTCTTTCCTTAGAAGAAAATAAACAATCCCGTCACCCATCTTTACTCGTTCTGCATGATTGAAAACGTGCAGTGCTCCTGTTGCCACTTGTCGCCCTCACAGGGTTTCCCTCCTTGGTGAGGGGCAGGGTTGTTGCATTCTCGGGTTCGGGATCTCTTGTAAGTAGCATCACAGGTGCTCCAGGAAGACCAGCAGCTCCAGCTCCCATCCACCGCATCTGGAACACAGGAAGCCCCCCCCCCACCCACTGAGACAGCTGGGGGTGGGTGAAGCCAGGCTGGCGTGGTCTCCTTGCGTTTTAGCTGTGTGATTCTTTGAGGACTGTCACAGGGTTATCCTGAAGATTAAAAGAAATTACCTGTGCAGAGGGCCTGACACCTTGTCTGATTTCCCTTTCCTGTTCCCACAGCCTGAATAAAATGGTAACAATTATGAATCATTTTCAACTATCAGCAAAATATCACACACATATGTAGATGCATACATACATGTATAAAGATGAACTTCTTCTGAACAGAATATATACCAAATTACTTTCTTAAAAGTAATAGAATACATTCTTACCTGTATGACACATCCCCTTTCTCAGGAGGATTAGAGTAGCCATGACCATTATTTAACCCTGTATGAAAACTTTGGTGGGGGCTTAATTTACCTCTGACTACAAAGCCATTATCATTCTACATTATACAAAAGAAGAAGCTTATAACAATGGCATCACATACTTTATTTTATAGAATGGTTCATTATTTAATTTATTTTTAATAAATTAATAATTTACATTTACATTAATTTAAAAGTAAATTAATAAATTATTTTATTTATGTATTATTAGTCACAGGTGCCCAGGTTACAGGCATTGTGCTGCCTATTGTATACATATATAGAATCTTCAGGTACATACTGGCATTGTCCCCGTTTGATGGATGAACGGATTGGGGCTTAGAGGGGTTAGGTGACCTTCCCAAGGTGACACAGCTGGTAGGTTACAGCAGAGCCTCACTCTCACCAGGGTTGTTTGACTCTAGAGTCTAATTTTTTGCAGGCTGCTTTCCTTGTGAGTTTGCATAAGGTGAAAAATAAACCTTTGTTTTCCTTGACCAACCCAGGACAACTTTTGGAGGGGAAAAGGGGCCTCCCCCACAGGAAGTCACAGATACTCACTGGATTTATAGTCCGGGGAGCGTCTCTCACAGTTGTCTCCGTAGGTGCCACTCTGGCACACACACAGACACTCAGTCCCCGAGAGCGTGGGCCGGCCATTATTAGGGCATGGAGCGCACCGGCAAGGGTCAAACTTGGCCGCGTATTCTCGAAAAGCTTTCCTGAGGTTGCTCCGTCTCGTCACCGCACAGGGGATGTTTCTCACCAAGTCCGTGATGGGAGCAAGCTAAGAGCAGATGGTAGAGAGGAGGCGTCGTCCACCACATTCCTTGGCCATATGTTGCCATCACTGTTCAATTCTCATGGACTGAGAGGAAAGGTCTGGAAAATCCCACACTTCAAAGGGATTATTGTGCAATATAGCCTATTTGCCTGTTGAACTAGCGGAGAAAAATCCTCTGCATCAGGGCAGTGGAGTTTCTTTTCTTTCCCTCCTAGAGAGGGTAGAGTAGCTCTCTGCAGGATTAGCTGGATTCTCTTGCCCCAATGTGATGTCTCTGGAGCTTACCTTCCCTGGAATTCTGCGAGGAAGGAAGCCTCATGGGAGGTGTAGCTTACTTGGACTTAAATTATTCAGTAAGCAACAAATGCATGTCTCAAGTCACTGAGAGAGGTGATGGAGGGTTGGGGAGCTCACATGCGCTCTGCCAAAACCTCATTAGGTTTGATTTAAGCAGAAAAATCCAGAGGGTGAAGAGAGGCTTTCTGTGTGTGTGTGTGTGTGTGTGTGTGTGTGTGTGTGTGTGTGTGTGTGTGTGTGTGTGTGTGTATGTTTCAGGGACAGGATTGGCTTTTGGTGGGACCAGATGAGAAAATATGGAGTGGGAGAGATGAACTTGCCCACAGGATGAATGGAAGAATTATGGTAACAAATAATGGAGCGAACACAAAATCAGGGCTCATTTTATTAACATTTGAAAACCTCAAAGGAATGACTATGCAATGCAGTGTATGAGTCACAGGTGCCCAGATGGGCAGCCAGATCTCATTTTCCCATCATAGCCTGTAGAGCTCAATGTATCTTCATGTTGCATGTAAATTATTCTACTTTCATAATGATTGAACTCCTTTATCTTCATTTAAATGAAATGAGCAGAATAGCTTCTTTGAGGGCTTTAAAAAGTGTTTATATTTGGTCAAAACTGCTTCTAAATGGCATATGACTGATATGTGGGCAAAGTATTCCATAAATAATAAAAATCACCTTTTTATGTACTCACAACAAATACAGGACAGGTAATTTTAATCAATGGTGACAGAAACAGAGAGCCAAATGGGTCTAAGATCCCATTTATCCCACAGAGCTATAATGAAGATTTAGGCATGCTCATGGAATAAAAAGTTGCAAGAAAAGTATACAAATCAGATTTATTGTACAGATGGGGCACCGAAGAGCACCACTTAGGGCAAGTCTGAGCAGTTGTATTCACCAAATTTCCCTTCCTGGGGGCTCCTATGTGGCTCAGTCAGTTAGGCAGGTAAGCGGCTGCCGTCAGCTCAGGTCATGATCCCAGGGTCTTGAGATTGAGCCCCACATCTGGCTCCCTGCTCAGGTTCCCAGGAGGTGGAGAGCCTGCTTCTCCCTCTCCCTCTGCCTGCCACTCTCCTTACTTGTGCTCCCTTTCTCTCTCTCTGTCAAATAAACAAAATCTTAAAAAAAAAATTACCTTTCTTGCTATTTTATGGATGCTAAGAATTCTAAACACTGTACCAGAGAATGCTCATTTGAATAGTGAACAATCGATGTGTAATTTAACATTTTAAAAAAGGTATATTGTGCATGCACACTAAAGAAAGACATTTCCTTTATCATATGCGAGGAAAATGGAAAAGGAATTGCGTGCTGTGCAATTTGGGCTGCTAGAGAACCACTTTAGCTCTCTTACCTGTAATACTCTGACTCTTACCTCGAAGTCAATCACAGCGGGGTTTTCCTTCACGGATTCTAACCACTCAGAAAATTCCTTCTCCGCAGGACCAGAGTTCCCCTTCTCCCACACCAAGGCGGCTGCGTACCTACTCCTCCCGCCTCGAATCAGGGATATGGACTTCTCTGCTCCCTGCAAAACCGAACCTGCCAGGTGTTTCAAGAAAGTGACTCATTTAACTTTACTGCATGTTCAAACTAAAGAAAAGCCTATTCGCACAGGAGAAGTAGATGGTAGTCATGTAGCTCCATTAAATAAGCCAGTGAAAAGCAAGAGAACACTCTGCCTCAACCCTATGGGGAGTTCAGTAATAGAAATAACAGTGTTAGCTGTTACCATTTATTAAGCAACTCGTCTATGCCAGGCACTCTGCACTGATTGTCTTAAGTTATGCTCACAACAGTCTTGAGAAGTAGGTATTATGATAAACACAGGCACTGACGCTAGAGGTAATTTAGTCTGGAACACATGCCCACTAACTGGGGGTGGGGTGGGGGGAGGAGACCAAGTCCAGGCTACTCTGCTTCCTGCTCTTGGATGCCAAACTCCCACTTTTGATGTATATTAGCATGTGGTTTTGGACTTCAGAATAACACAAATCTCCTGGCTTCTGATATGCAATCAGTTTACCGCCAGGCTGGAGATTTCCATTTAGAGTAAAAAGTTGATGGAATGCTTTTAAGCTCAAAAACAGGTGCAAAAGCACAAGTAACCAAAGAGGAAGAAAAAGTTAAACCTCAAGTTAAGAGGCGGCACATTGTTTCTTTAGGAGCAAGGACATTTAACGTACTGTGTGCAGATCTTTTACGCAGATTTTCAAAAACAATTCCTATGAGCCAATGACGTCTTTAACTAATAAGGGTATGAACTGACTAATAGGAAATCATAGTGAGAAATAAAAGCAAATGAAGAGGAGGCTAGTGATCTGGGTGAGAGTTAATGGCATTAACTTGGCGTCTATTGTGCAGTACGGATTAGCCATGGCTCCACTGATCAGAAATTCTATAGTAAGAGTCTAGAACTAGGGCGCCTGGGTGGCTCAGGGGGTTAAAGCCTCTGCCTCCAGCTCAGATCATGATCTCAGGGTCCTGGGATGGAGGCCCATATCGGGCTCCCTGCTTGGCGGGGAGCCTGCTTCCTCCTCTCTCTGCCTGCCTTTCTACCTACTTGTGATCTTTCTCTCTCTGTCAAATAAATAAATAAAATCTTAAAAAAAATAGTCTAAAACGATCAGCACAATGGGTGAAATACTCTCTCTGTGAAGAAAGTAGTATATCCCTTTCAAAGTAGGTTGTGTAAGATAACACAGAGGGGTATAAGAAAACATTTTAGAGGATTTTGTGTTTATTTTTCATATAAAAAAGGAGAGCAATTAGTATTTGTCAATATATCATGTACCAATTGTCAGTAGCTCTGACCTGCTAGTTCACATTTGGCTTGATACCATGTATTTTATGAACGGATTGACACCAGTAAGAGTTAAATATGATAAGCATGGGATCCTGAAGAAGGAGTGAACATTAAGTCTGTTTACTACTCCATTAGCTAGTTGGAACAGAACTAACTCTCACAAGAGAACGAGTGGTTCAAAAAGATTCCAGGAAGATAATGCATATTGAAGATGGTACCAGCAGTGCAACCATGAGCAAAACAACTAGTAGAAGGAAGAACTGATGTTTCTACTTCTTATACAAGCTTCTTGGAAGCCACAACATGAGACTGATATCAAAGCTGCCTAAAACATATAAAAAATTTCAAGGAGTTTTTAATGAAACATTAATCTGTCATTATAATATGAGCAAGACAATGAAAAACTCTGTTTATTTTATGTAGACTATCTTTCACAATTTTCTCTTTTCCACATCTGTATATATTTTTGTACATAATATATTTTTAGAATACTACATTTATAAAGTTTGTTAGGTTTTTTTAGTAAGTATATTAGGGATATACAGTAAAAAAATTTAATGGTATCATTACAGATTTAAAAAGTTTGGAGTCCAGTGATTTAATCAAATGAGCTCAGGATCAGACATAGACAAAGTATGTTTTCTTGTGTATTTTACTCTTAAATGTGCTTTGATTTTAGGCGAATTTTCATCATGATTAATAAGTATTTGTTGAGAATCTGCTATATGCCAGGTTAAAGACTGAGAGAAATGTAAAATATGCCTTTTGTATTTGAAGAACTTAGACTCTCAATGAGGAGAAAAAATAGGTACATAAATAACATTAGCAAAACTACAGAGAAATAAAAAAGGGAGGAAAGAAAGAAGGAAGGAAGGAAGATAAGAAGGGAGGTTAGGGAGGGGAAAGAATGGTGCACAAAAAAACCCAGCAAAACAGTTTGGTTTAGTGTTACAGAGGGTACAACAATTCAGGATTCCCGAGTTAGGGCCGTGGAAGAATTCTGTGATTTTAGGCACTTAGGGAAGGTGGTAATAAAAAAGGACTTTGAGGCAAAGCTAAGACATGGGAGGGGGCAATGCTCTCCCAGCATGGGCAAAGACCTGGAATGAGGGGCACGTGGTTCCATACTCCGGAAACAGTGCCCATGGACATTCTCTTGAGTTGAAGCTGAACGTTCAGGTAGGGGAAGAAGCAGCAAAACAGAGAGGATTTGGATGGAAAGCCTAGGAGCTTGGACTTCATCCTGTAGGTTTAGAAATGACCACATTCCCTAGAAACATTTCATTTTTAGTTGGAGAGTTCACATAATTCAGGAGTATTAGCAATGAGTCGCCTGGGTAACAATGGATAACTGATAAACCAGTGTGGAGACCCTTGTAATACTCTCTGATTTTGCAGTATCCTCATCTCATTCCTACAAGCTGAAAACTGTGGGTCCATATTTGACATTTTCTCATCTCTTTGTGGGATGAATTTTATAACTGATAATTGAGCAGATTTTTTAAAAAAGATTTTGTTTATTTATTTGACAGATAGAGAGAGATCACAAGTAGGCAGAGAGGCAGGCAGAAAGAGAGGAGGAAGCAGGCTCTCCGCTGAGCAGGGAGCCTGATGCGGGACTTGATTCCAGGACCCTGAGATCATGACCTGAGCCGAAGGCAGAGGCTCTAACCCACTGAGCCACCCAGGCACCCGAGCAGATTTTTTTTCAGTAAGTATATTCTCAGAATTCTCTCCAGTTTTGAGATGTTCTCCTGTGATCTTTATATAGGAAATTACTTTTTTTTCCCTCTCTCAGAAATTTGTGGACATTATTGTCTTATAGCATTGAATTCAGTTATGGAGAAGTCTGAGGACAGACAGATTTTTGTTCTGTGGAAGACTTGTTCTTGTTTTAAAAATGAATTTGAAGAACTCATTTTTAAAATCTTTGTATCTAGTAAATTAGGGTTTGTCTTGAAGTTGTATATTTGAACAATATTTCTGATGCATATAATCAAAACAAATTTATTCCCTTATTTCAGGGATGTATTCATATATAGTTGTGCCCTTTTTTTTTTCTTACAGTTTTCCTTTGATTTTTTGGGGATCTCTATTTCAGGAATACAAATCCCCACATCCTAAAATATCACACAAATATATTAAATTATATTTGTCATTCCATTTCCATTAGATTTTTCTTAATGATGTTAATACCTAAGTTTTCTCTGGATTTATTATGAATTACTTTAAATCCTTCCTATATGTGATTAACGTTCTTGGTTTTATTTTCAGGAAATTATATTTTGTTCTTACAGTAATTTATTTAGAACTGTAATGGTGATATTTTTCAATGTTTGTTTGTCTTTGTACCTTAGCTTTTAAATTTGCCTTTTTAATTAATTATTATAATCTTCTTGTTTCTGAGCACTTGATATACTGAATTCACATTGTTGTTAATTTATTGCATGAAAAACTGGTATAGAATCTATATCCATTCTTTGGTTTATATTACTAGGTTATTTGTCTGTTTTGCATGTTCTTTTTTTCCTTTTTTTTTTTTCCTGTAATTTGAACGCAAACCAGTTCTTATTTTACTTATGCTTAACATGGGCATATACATGTAGATCATCTATATGGTCAAATATTCAAAATTATCTACTTATTATTATAGTAAATATTTTTATCTATTCCTTGTCTGTCTCCCCAGGAGAACATAAGCTTCATATTTTAGGACTTTCTGTGATTCTGCTTCCTTTTGTTGTTAGTAGAATGAGTAGCCATCAGTCAGGCAAAGTCAGGAAACAAGAGAACTTTACACAGAGGAAGGAGCTATTTGTAATGACAAGGCACAAGAGAGAGTATGACTTATTTAGGAGACTATATAGTTTATGTAGGCAGAGAGAAAGAGAGAGGCAGGAATTTATCTTTAAGGCTATGTGAAACCATGACATGTTTAAGGCATGAAAACTGCACGTTAAGGTTTGCCTTGGAAAAGTTTCCTGTCACAGGAAATGTGTAGAACAGATTGGAGGAAGGCATTGGGAGAGGCAAGGGGACCGGGAATCTGTGGTAATCTGGGTTGGAAATAATGAAGAGAGTGCATGCCCATGGAAATGAAGAGATGGGGTAACTTGGAGAAATCTGAAGGCTGTAGAGTGATTACTTATTGGATATAGAGGCTCGAAAGAAGGTGAACTTAAAGACAACGCTCAGGTTTCTGGGGTGGTTGCTGGAGCCTTATAGACTGATAGACTCTTATCAGTCTATATTTTTAATGGTTGTTTATACATGTAGTTTGTAAGCTCCTTGATAGGAAGGCCTGCTTGACACTCATCTTCACATCATGATGCCTAATACTGAGTTCGGCCCATGGGAAGAATTGATGAATGTTAAACAACCTAAGTATAAGATCAAGAAAAACTATTTCCCTTGTAAGTAGTGTTAATGATACTTTATTTTCACCTCTGCCCCCACCACACAGAGGGCTCTGAGGTAGACAAATAAAGGGAAGTTAAACATAGCACCGTCAAACCTAACATGGCACTCCAATCACAGCCACCCGCGGGACAGGGCAAGCTGGTAGGAGAGAGTAAGTACTCTTACCTTCGTATTTCTCCGACATCTTGTTAGTGGTGCACCGGTGTTCCACTTTTGTTTTCGTAACAAACAAAAAGCGTTTCTTTGTTTCGAACCGGACACAGTTTCGGATTTCTTCCTCTGTTAAACCTAGGAAATGGGAGTACAAACAAAACATCCTGAGAACGCACCACTGAGAATTAAGGGAAGAGGGGCGTGAGGCTCTGGGCACTGGGGAGCTGCAGATACTCTGTATCGGTTCCGATCTCCTCCAGTTCCAGTGAGCTGGAATGATGACCAGCTTTCCCATCCAGACTCAGTCCTTCACAGGCCCTGGGATGATCCTGAACAGAGGAAGTATTTATGAGTCCCTGCTGTCTCTCCCTTCAGCACAGGCCCTAAGAAGCAAATATAAGGTGGCCGTGGCCCATCCCTTGGGGCTCATGTTGGCCTCTCCCTGTTGCCTACACAAAGGAACCACCAAACTTGCCTGTCCTACTGGCCACAGCCACTCTGTAGCCCTGCGGATGAAGAGATGAACACACGTTCTGTGTGGTACCCCAGTCAGGCCTACTTTCTGGGCCACGGCTGATTCTGTGAGGCCAGAGTCCATGTCATTTATTCCCCAGTCACCACTTAGAATGGAAATCTTGTTGCTCGTCCCTCCTTCCCTGAACACTCATTCTCATACTTGTCTCCCTGACTCAGCTGCTCATTCTACCTGTCCCTCCAAAACCCTTTTGTTTTCTCTCAGAAATTGACTTGCTGACCTATGAACTCTACTCAGTGTCCTCACTGACTGTCCTCTTCCTTATCTTCATTCAAGCCTATACTCCTTGTTTCTCCTGTTGTCTCAGACAGAGGTGGATACTGCTTCATTCCCAGCCCCGGAGAGCTGGGGTTGATATCCTCCTAGCTTGCCGGTGCTGCCACAGTGTGGAGGTCTTGTCAAAACCCTGGTGCTCCAAGGCTCAGACCATTCGGTTCTAACATCTTCAGTCTTCATCATTCTTGCCTTTTACCAAACTTCCAAGTGTCATATGTTGAAGAATTTTTGGTCTCTGAGCTGCTCTTTCCCATTCCCCTCCTTGCCTGTCTTCTCAGTGACTTCAAAATCCATGTGATGTCAGGGATTAAGTGGGACACGGTGCAGGGAAACGGATCTGGCTATTTGTAGGCGGAGTTGGTGCTGCCTTTCAGGGGTAATTTGAACAGAATCAATGTTTCCTTTTTCTTAACAGCTTCCTAAGCCTACTGACCTGCTACCTGAAACAGCGAAATTAGAATACAGATTTTGGTTTTTGTTTTTACTGGAATTTATTTAAATCGAAGTATAGTTGACACAAGAATTCAGTTTTTTCATTGTTAGTTAAAAATTGCCTTGCAAAATGCAAGCCCATGAGAGATAGGGTTAGTATCAGCTCCTAAGCCCCTTAAAACAAAGTAGTTCATCAAATACTGATATTTAAGATTGCAGATTATAATCGGCAGAGGAGTGTTTTTATAGCTTGAGGTGCAGTTTGGGTATGATACTGAAATTTAATTCTAAAGGCACAGATCACTGAGAAATGAGGCCAAGTATAAGAGGGTGGGGTCTGCCTACTTCACAGTATTTTCAATAGTTTGACACATTTGAAGAGATGCATTGTAAGTTGGCAGTGAAAAATTCTTAGTTTGAAGCCTTCAAGTTTACCAATTTACCATGCATCTTTAACTCGAACCAAAAAAAAGTCTGGTTTTCTTTTTTGGTGAGGCTGAGTAAGTGTGAGTCATTTTCTTCTGGTAGTGTTGTTCTAACAAGTAGGTCAGTCAAATGTTTAAGCCATGTTAGGAATTTAATGCACCTATAGTGCATAGTTTCCATCCTTTTTTAATTTTTTCATTGGGTTTTTATTATTTACAAATGAAAATTAAATTTTATGTGTCCAATTCATTAACTATAACATAATTAATCGACTGTCAACTTAGTTAATTTCATTTTCTGAGGGCTAATGGAGAATCTTGGAAGATTTGAATGATGAATCCCTCTTACAAGCCACGGTGTCAGTCATGCAGTGATGACAGTGTCAAGGTTTTATCAGTGATTTCTGTATAAGCCTTTCTTCCCCTGCATTTCCCGTAGCTTGCAGCACTTGGCCTCTCAAACCTGAGTGTCCTTCTGATGTAGCATAAGGACAAGTATTTCAGAAATGTCCTTAGCTACTCTGAAGGGGCAAAGGTCAACAGTGTTAGTCAAAAATGTCATACAGATAAATGGTGGGGCCTGTAATTGTTCTCCAGTTTGGAGTAAGAAATGACTTCTCAACAAAAGGTGTTTAAAATTACCATCTCACATATTACGATATTTTAATTGTTTAATGTTACCATATTTCTGAAATTCTTTTCACCGAGCACACTGAAGCAATGTCAACTTTTATTCAAGGTTTTAAATTGACTATGGGACATTGAACAATAGAGAAATAAATGAAGGATGCAAATAACAAGCAATTTAATTTTGTTTTCCTCTTCTTGAGGGAGAAAATGTACTATGAAATATTCAGGTCATGTTTCTGAAATTATGACAAGGGATACAATTTTTATTGAATAAAGCAAATAAAAACTAAACCTATACTCTAGTTCCATGTTATGGCTCAGCAAAGAGAGAAGAAATGGAAAAAAGAGAGAGGAGGCCAGAGTATCTATTCATCCAGAGA
Organism: Ailurus styani; assembly: GCA_002007465.1. Taxonomy (NCBI): domain Eukaryota; kingdom Metazoa; phylum Chordata; class Mammalia; order Carnivora; family Ailuridae; genus Ailurus; species Ailurus styani. The sequence continues at coordinate 9,348,390 of LNAC01000007.1, forward strand.
GTGGGCAAAAACAGGTAAGCATACGCACTAGAGAATTCTCATTTTATTGAGATTTGGTTCTGTCTGGGTGTGCTTCACCCTAACCACAATTAAAACTGTGCACCAGTATTATTGTGACTCAGAGAAATATATATATATATATACACACAAACACACACACTTATATATACTTATTGTATATATATATATACTTATTGAATATACGAAAATGTGTATTACATATAAGAATATTAAATATAGACATATATTTAATTGAATATACATATATACACTATAAAGTGTATTTGTTTATATATACATATATATATATAGCATGCATGTATATGAGTGTGTAGGTGTATATGTATATGTATTTCCAGTTTCCTGTCATATCTCAAACTCCTTCCTTTCCCTTATTATGTGCACTTGTTTCTACCTCTATTTATAAGAGATGGAAGGTGAGAATGTTTCAGTAGGAAAGTATAGTTCATCACTTCATTTCGGTCATGGGTCTTCAACTATTAAAATGCTGGATGGTTGATTAAAGATTCACATAGCTCTTTAACTGACCTGATCTCTAAGCCTTTAGAGGCTTTGCTCTGAATGCATGATGAGTGCAGCTGATCAAGTGAGAAATTATTCTCTGGGCCGCAGCAGCAAGTGACCAAAATAATTTCATCCCGGGGTGAGATGAAACCAGTCAAAGGCCAGAGGTTTCCCCCAACCATTTTTGCTCAGCATTAGTGTGGTATTCTCATGGCAGAAGATATCAGATTCATCATACAGACATTGCTCCAGTGGAAAGGATAACCGAAACGGAACATAAGGTTAGGCAACGTGGAAAGCTTACCACAGCATAAATCTTTGGGATTTCAGTAACTCTGTCAAGTAAAAGTTTTTTAGGCCCTCTTACTGAAAATCCTCCTCAAAGACATTTATCCCATTTTCTCTCTTAGGAAAGAAGATAATGAGGGGTATCTGGTCACTTAAAGTTTGGAATAACTGAGGGCAGCCAAATTAAACATTAGAATTTGCCATCATGAGATGTAAGAGAGGGATTGACACTCTCTTGACCTGAGGGTTGGCCTGATGTTGTCTTTTTAAATAAATTCCTGACTTCTTTCTTTCTTTCTTTTTTTAAAAGATCTATTTATTTAAGAGAGAGAGAAACAGAAAGAAAGTGGCAGCAGGTGGGGGAAGGAGGACAGAGGGAGAGAAAGAGAATCCTGAAGCAGACTCCAAGCTGAGCATGGAGCCAGTCACAGGGCTCTATCCCAGGACCCTGAGATCATGACCTGAACCCAAACCAAGAGTCGGCTACTCAACCAACTGCATCACCCAGGCACCCCCTGATTTCTTTTATATAAAAGTCACATGATCAAGAATTCTTATTTATCGGGGGTATTTGGTCAGTTGAGTTCTGGTTATCACACAGTTTCCTAACCATGTCCTTAACAGACACATGATAGAATCATCACAAGGGCCCTGTGTCATTTCACAAAGGAGTTTGAAAACAAATTTATCCAAAGGTGCTTAAGCTGTAATAGTAATTACTATTGGCGATTTAAGGTAATAGTTAAGAAACCAAGATTTATTTATAAACCAAGGCTTACACGGAAGCAGAAAAATATCCCTGATTATATCCCAAAATATAAAGTTGGAAACTTTCCTCAAAAAAAAGTGCTTCTCATCTGGCTTCAAGTTTTATCACCAGTAGGTGCATATCTAGCCCACATTAACTTAGTCCCTTGTCAAGTCCTTAATTGTTCTTTTATCTTATGCCCTTGGCTTTTACTTAAAAATCATTAAAAGAAAAAGACTGCTAGTGAATTTCCTATAATTATTGTTCTATAAAATTATTATCTCCTATAAAAATGCTCTAAGTAAATTATCTCTTAGAGTTTAATTCCAGGACAAATTTCATTTTCCTTGAGAATATAGCATGCATCTCTCTTAGGTTACCACTACTGTGTAGCTTATGATGTTCCCAGTTGTCAGGAAATTCAGAAACAGACCTAATGTCCAGTAAAAGAAGGATGTATATTTATTTTTCCTTCTTTTTTGGTCCTAATTTTCTATTTTTATTTTATTTGCTTGAGTGTGTACCTTTTGGTTGTTCTTCTTATCATTTTGGAAATAAAGCAGAGTCTAAAAGTCGATAAAGAAGAATGAAAATGACAGAGTAAGAGAAAAATGAATTGCAGGCAATCGAATCAAGTTGAAAAAAAGGGAGGGCTATAAAAAAGCCTACCTGAGTTCTTGAGTTCCTCGAGGCTAAACTGGTAGAGGAGGTCATACACGCCGCCCAGGGCGCCAGAGGTGAAATAGTGAGTCCCAAAGTCATCAAATATCCGGCTGTACAAAGCAAAGTTGTATTCTAGAGGCAGGTGGTTAAGTGCTTTCAAAAAGACATCAGAAAGCTGCAGATCTTTACTTTTCATTGTGAAGTTTAAGACTTTTATCACTTTATGGATTCTAGTAAAACTAGAATCCTAAATGGAAGAGGAGAAAAGAAAAAAAAAAGAAAGAAAAAAAAACCAAGATGATTAAAGGTAATGAAAGTTTGAAGTGTCAAGCTTTTAAATGTCATCCATTTATCACCAGCTTCATCCCAACCACAGTCTGCTAACAGCTTTAACTCTCTGTGGCATGCTCTCACACACAAAATTAGAATTTTCATTTTACTTCCCAGGATTTTTTCCTGAGACATTCAAAGTGCTGAACAGATAAGACTATCTCAGTAATGTGAACCACGTGATTGAGGCCTAGGTTTGGTAGGCAGATCTACCAAAAAGAGATCCATGATAGGAAAAGTCAATCTTTCATTCTTGATTGTCAATCATGGTTGTGTCCCTACTGAGTGTTTATTTAGAAAGTCTTGCTAATGTGAAACATTGAAAAAAGATTACATAAATTTTGCATTGGAAGTTATGTAACTGAGATTCAAGTCACGACTTTGTCCCTAACTGGGAAAAGGCATTTATATTCCCGAGCCCCGCCCCCCCGTGGTGTCTGTGAAATGTCACCTGGAGCACAGATGAGGGTTGTGCAACAGGTGACAATACCACACCCCTTTCAACTATAACAGGCTGATTCAAAATTACGTAGGGTTAAAATTAAACATTATTTCTATTCTCTCTTCTCTACCCATAAGCTGGAATATTTGTTTGTTTTGGTTGTTTTTTTTTTTAATCATTTCTTGTTATGTCAGGTTAATTTATGATTTGGTGGTTGGTATTTTACCCAAATGTCATTCCATTAAATTGTCCTTCTGCATATGCACTGAGTTTTAGGACTGTATCCACATATACTGTTCCAAAAATTTTTACATACTTTACCTACCTCTCAATTTTAGCAAATTGTAGTGTTTGAGTAATAGCAGAGAGAAGAGGAGCACATTTTAGCAAAATAACTTTATCATAGCTGTAAATTATTAAATAGCTATTTTCCTGTGTGCTATAATTATGACATAAAATGGCTGCTAACACAAAAGAAAATAATCACAAAGATTGAAAAAAAGTCACCATTCACACTTTAGCCTCTCTCTTTCTATTCTCTCTCTCCTACTCCTTTCCACCCCGACCCCCTTTTTGCCTTTAACACATTTGTCTGAAACATTTATAAACCAATTCTGTGAAGCAAATCTTAAAGTTGAGACTGATGTATATATCCATGTCTCTTTCAACATCTCCATTTCCTTGCTCATTATGGACTATATTTTTAAGCAGTTTTTTTCCAATTCTGAATATGATATTAGAGCAAGCTGGGGGCTTAAAAAAAAAAGCCAGAATCACATGCCCAACCCAAGATATTCTGAATCAGTAAATTCAGAGAAGGTCCATGGATGTATATTTTCACTTCCTAGTAATTCTGACTTTAAATTATTTTAAGCATATAATTTGCAGGGGTGGGGTATGGGCTAAATGGGTGATGGGCATTAACGAGGGCATATGTTGTGACGAGCACTGGGTGTTATACATAAGTGATGACTCACTATGTTCTATTCTTGAAACTCAAGACTAAAAACTACATGTTAACTAACTTGAATTTAAATAAAATCTTGGAAGAAAAAAATACCCGACCATAAAAAAGAATGAAATCTTGTCATTTGCAATGACATGGAAAGAGCTAGAAGAGCATAATGTAATGCTAAGCAAAGTAAGTCAGTCAGAGAAAGACAAATACCATATGATTTTACTCATATGTGAAATTTAAGAAATGAAACATAGGGGGAAAAAAAGAGAGACAAATCAAAAACCAGACTCTTGGGATGCCTGGGTGACTTGGTTGAGCATCTGACTTTGGCTTAGGTCATGATCTCAGGGTCCTGGGATCAAGCCCAGCAGCAGGCTCCCCACTCAGTGGGGACTCTGCTTATCCCTCTCTTGCTCCCTCTCCCTCTTCTCCACCCACTCCCCCACTCAAGCTCTCTGTCTCTCTCTCAAATAAATAAATAAAATCTTAAAAAAAAATACCCTCTTAAGTATAGAGAGCAAACATTGTTGGGGGCATGGGAGGGGTGGGGGGATGGGTGAAGTAGGTGATGGAGATTAAGAAGTGCATTTGTGATGAGCACTGGGTGATGTATGAAAGTGTTGAAACTTACACCTGAAACTATATGTTAACACTATATGTTAACTAACTGGAATTAAAATAAAAACTTAAAAGGAAAAAGAATATAATTTGGTAAATTTGAGGGACACTATGCTACCTAGAGCCCATTCTAAAGTGCACTAACAATTTATGTTATAAAAGGAATCTATTCTATGCTCTCTTTTTTCTTTTATGTGTTCGTATCATCAGAACTCTACTTTTTTCACAGTTTGTTGAAATTATGAATAAACAAATGAATGAATAAGCAGTTAGCTTGAAGTGTCATGTAGTAGGTATGAAGAGTGGGCAAAAATCAGACAAACTAATTTCAATGCCCAACTCTGGCATTTACTCGCTGGAAGATCACAGGAACCCTTAGCCTCTTGGATTTTAGCATAGTACTTAATACATGGTAGATACCTGATAAATATTTCTTGGGTTAAAAATAAATGTATGGACTTTAATTTATTCATCTGTAAAATGTTACTAAAAACATTTACTCTGATTCCCTCTTAGTGTTCTTTTGAAGATAAATGAAATGCCTAGGAAAATTATCTATAAAGCGCTATAAAATCTCTTATTTATGTAAGTGTATGAATGGATGAATAAATAAGAATATGAGAGGCACTATGGGAAAGGCAGGAGGAGCCATAAAATGGTGCCATCCAGCTGCTGGTCGCATCTGTTCCAGTGTCGGTAACTCTTTTCACCTCTCCCCTCAGGTTCTGTGATTCAGGGCTCTGTCTTCCCATTCATCCCTTTGGGAAAAAAAATAGTACACAGTGGTGTTTGTAGTGAGGAACAGATACTATTTTAAAAGACATTTGTAGGGCGCCTGGGTGGCTCAGTGGGTTAAAGCCTCTGCCTTCGGCTCAGGTCATGATCNCGAGGCCCGCATCGGGCTCCCTGCTCAGCAGGGAGCCTGCTTCCCCCTCTCTCTCTGCCTGCCTCTCTGCCTCCTTGTGACCTCTCTCCCTCTGTGAAATAAATAAATAAAATCTTTAAAAAAAAAAAGACATTTGTAAATGTCTAAAAATGTCTAATAGAAATCTCTCCCCTAAATTGGAAAACATGTCCAGGAGTTTTCAGATATGAATAATAAAGAAAAAGGAATAGAAGAAGAAAAGTTAATGGATGGAAATATATTTTTATATATTGAAAGAGTTTCACTGGTTCCTGGCAAGATTAATGGAAGAAGTCTAATACTTAGTTACAACCTAAATTCTAAACAACAACAATAAAAATTATAAATTTCCAGATAGAGAAAATAAAAAGAAAATCAGCTCTGCATGTGATTTTTCCTATGCAACAATGAAAAGTAGAAGATAGTGAAATAACATCCACCAACTACCAAGAAAAGAAGAGTATGATCCAATATTTGGCCAAGATATTCCTTTATTGCTCAGGGAAAATGTAAGCATCTTAGAGATATAAGGATTGAGGGAGTAAATGTATAGATACACACACATATACACACATACAATTTATAAAATATAACACAAATGAACTTGGAATTTATAAGTGTTATGTGAGGAATCTTTAAATAGAGAAGACAAGAGTCAGAATACAATACAAACTAACATATGTAATATAAAAATGAACACAAAACAATCCTAAGAAAGGGAACACAAAGGTTTTGAACTATCTCAGTAAAACTGAGGTTTAGTGGTGGGGGACCAGGAAGGTAAAGGAGAGAGTGGGGATGGGATGTAGGGAAGTAAAACATCTTTTGGGAGCTATAGATATTACATCATGTGATAAAAGAAAAACATACGTTTAATTATGCTTGTTAAATAAAAAAAGAGAACCACGAGCAGAATTTAGAAGTTTAGTAGCACTTCCAAAAGGACAAAAAGGACAAAAAGCAGTAAACAGAAATGTGACAAAGACAGCAAAAGTGAAGAAATAGGAAACCAACAAAATAAAATGAGTAAGAAAAATTAAAAATGGAAGAAATATGATCAAGTATTTCAGTGGGTATATTAAATCAAAGAAGGAAAAATTTCCCTAGCAAAGCCCTGTCAGATATTTAAAAAAGCAAAGTTCTGTTACATGTGGTTTATAAAAAATACACCTAAAACAGTAAGACAAAGAAAACTTAAAGAGAACACAACAATAAATACAGCCAAATATATGCATCATTATATGTATTACCTCTATAACTTCTGAAATCAGTTATAACAAGGTAAATCTATTTAAATTCGTGTTAGAAATCTTACTGATTTGATGTCAAAAACTTCCCTTCTCATTGCATGATTGCTGGAATTGGCATTAATTTTTCAAAAAGAATAAACAGATTAGGAACCATTTTGATTACCTTTCTGTGGGAGGCTTCTATGGCTTGTTTGAAGGCAGAGTTATGGGTGGTGCTTTGAGTTTTCTTTGAGGAATAAAAAATCGGTACGTGAAAACTGTCATGGTTTTCCCCTGAAAATAAAGCTTGTTGCTTTTCGTTCTTTGTAAGAGGAACTAAGTCCTTGTAGAAATCTGTTTCCAAATCGTCTTCTTCAGTTTTTACCTGGAGAAAAATCCATATGAAATAAGACATAACTTAGGAAATATTAGACTACTTGTTAAGATCTAATGCAATGAAACTTCATTCCCTTCTGTATTCAGGAATTGTCGAAGACCCCTTTTGCTAGAAATAAAGGGAAAATTAGTCCCTGTCCTCAGGGAGTCAATAGTAGTTAGGGAGAAAAGCAATCACCCACCCTTAATTCAATTCGGGAAGTGTTGTGCTGCTAATGGGATTGGCATCAATGACCATAAAAGCGGCCCCAGAGAGGCCCCTCCAGGTAAGTCTTCATCAAGGAAACTACTCCTAAAGTGAGACTGAACAAGGTGGTAAGTAACAAGGGCTATTTTTAGTCTGCTGAATTTGATGTTCTTTGTAATCTAATTGAAGGTAATTCCAGAAAACTGAGGCCTATGAAAGGGGAGGACAGATTCTGTCCTATCCTGCTCTGGTTCCATTCCCACCCCCTTAGCCTCCTCTAGATGCTGGGGATCAGCACTCCACTGGCTATGTCTGTGGGACAGAGGCCAAATAATCGATTGGTTCTGCCTGGCAGGTGGTTCTCAGCTTTAGATGACTGGGTCTGGGAAGGGGAGAAAAACACAACCAGTGGAACTTGACTTGAACTAGGAGTGGAGCAGGAGCTTTCCAAGTACAAGTTAAATCCCTGTTATGGTTATGCTGGTAAAAAGAGACAATGGATGAATTAAAAAAAAAAAAAAGAAGTTGCAAAGTAAATTGGTTGAAGAGTACTTTATGTTAAAGATGCTTTTCTGGTTTCCAATGGGAAAGTTTCTTGTTTTAAAATATTCAGTATTAAAATGCACTGTGAGGCAAACCGCATGTCACAATCAAATAGCTTGTACAATTAGTGAAGGAAAGACAAAATAACCCAGCTGCAAGAGTCTTGCTCAACAGTAAAATACAGTCAAAAGTTCAGTGCTACTTTCAGATACTACAGTGCATGCTAGTTAGCATTTAAAGGGCTCACAAATGAAGCTCTTCGGTTAACAGTGAAGCAAAACGATCATATTTAAATATAGCTGCTGACATTTCTTTACCATATCTCTAAAAAGCTCAGACTACAAATATTTTGTTTTATGAATTAGCTCTTACACAAGAAAAGACGTGTCAGCTTAAAGGAAAAAATATTAGCCTGGAAGGAAGAGGGCTCAGGCGTCCTGGGCAGAAGAGGCTCAGAGAAACTCTGCCCATGTATATTAACTTGCTAGAAGGACAGGTTTATGGGTGAGCAGGGCTGAAAAATTAGATTGAACTTGGAAACTGGGGTGGGCCTTGCAGGCCCTGAGAAAGTACTTGGATTGACTTCTAATTTCTTTAAAAATGTTAATTGAATGAATGAAATTTTGAGAGTGTTATCACTTTTGTGTTTTGCAAAGTTCATGTTAACTATGGTCAATAAAGCGGAGGCCAGGAAAGTGGTTGCAAAAACTTGCAATAAGCCACGTGAGACAGAATAATGGCCAGGTCTAGGGCAGTGGTAGTTGGGTAGAGAGAAACTGGGGCATTTGAAAGAGGAGGTGAGTTCTCAGAAGTTGTTGACCAGAGTAGCTATGGGGAGGGAGGAGAGAGAGAGAGAGTGAGAGAGATGATAGGAATGCTGTTCCATGAAAGGGGATATAGAAAGCCAAGGCAACTTTTGAAAGTATAGATTTTCCCAGGAAGAGATGTTAACCAAACTCTGGGAGAAGGTTTTAATCCTCATTTACATATCATCCCATCCATCACTGAGCCCATACATGCTCACTGTCTGTAGACCACACTCTGCACTTTGCTGCTGACAGCAAATGCTTAGCATACAACCAGTAGTGAAGCAGCAGCGCCACCTAGAAAAAGAGAGTATTTCCTGAGTAAGTGGTACAACTCTGGGGGCTGGTGCCGGAATCATATGGTGATTGAGTTCTGCGAGTTCTGCAGTTAGCAGCCGGGCGATCCCTGAGGGGTAGAATTCTTCCTACGGTCTTCTAATCTGACTTCCTATCCAATGCCTTCCCTTCCTTTTCTTTCAAGAGCCTCTCGTCTTTCTGTACCAGCCAGCCCATTATTTTGTCTATCTTGAACTCCAATACTATAGGAGAAGGGAAGTCAGGTGACTGCTGAATTTCTCCTCCTCTATGTTTTCACTAAAGCACAGTTTAGATTTGCACAGCTGCCAGCTAACAGCATGAACAAAGTAATATGGAGATCGATGAAAAGTCAACCAGTCTCTTTTGACCTTGGATCTGGTTATCGACCTTCCTCAGAAGTTGAACATTACCTAAAAATCAAGGACGTATAGTTAGAGATCAACTCAGGTAGCTTCTTAAGTAAGGTTCAACAAGTTTTGATCTACACTGATAATGAAAGGAGTCTCTTATTCTGAATGAGGATTTTGGGGCTGTATTTTCTGATGTAACTAGCCACCCAGACTTGGGTTACCAAGTTATGTGGGTAGATCCAGTGGTCTGCTGGTAAATGTTTAAAAATCAACTCTCTGGGAGGGGAAAAACCTGTGATTTACTACAGCAGTTGCCCTTGGTTATGGTGTGTATATATTCCTACCATAGCTGATTCAAGCTACCTGTATAGTACCTCTTAATTCAAACTTGGAAAGAGATGTATGATAGAAAATTATTATATAACATTTTCATAACAGAGATAAAACAGACATAAGTAACCTCAAGAACATAGATGGGAAAATGTAGCAAAATAATGGAGAATTGATAAATTCTGAATAATTATCACCTAGGGTTTTAATATTTCTATTTGATTGTAAGATTATATATTTAAAATTTAGTAGTGGCTATGTTTATAAACTGGCTTGCAACGTTCCTGAAAATTTACAACTGAGTCTTGTAAGCTGGCAGAGCTCACTCTAACACATCATTGGTGAACCTCACAGACGATACCTTTTAAGTGGCAGTTTATGAAGGGTACACAAACCTGGCACATATTACACGGTTGTTAATGTCTTTCTTGCTATTACTGTCAAGGTCTCATCTAGTTCAAGCAGCACTGCACTAGGAGCCAGGAGTTCTAATTCTCATGTGCCGTTTACTTGTTGCATAACTCCAAGAAAGTTGTCTAAATTGGACCTTCTATTGGTACGATGGATATAAACAATCTTGTATTTTTCTGGGAAGATTGTTATGGGAATTGACTAAAACAATACAAGCAAGTACTGTCAAAACTGTAAGTATAAAATGTTTACATAATAAATTTGCCCAAATTTGCCCTCATCCCATGAGCTGAGTTTAACGTGTTACTTGTAAAACTGCGTGAAATAGATGCTTGCTGAGAATATAGGAAGTATTTGGGGCGGGGGGGGGGGTTGTTGTATTTTAAAAGTAAGCATATGGATTGGTTGTTTAGGTGCTAGAAGACATCCTCCAACATAACAGTATTGTATGTAAATGTTTGGGTGTTAGCTCTGTCTCTAAAGCTTATTCAATACATCTCAAGAAAAACGCTATAATCGACAGAAATTCTTTGGAACAATGTCTCTTCTGAGTTCCTATTTAGCATACCAGTGAGACCTTGTGGGGAGCGGGGCGGGGGGGGGGACCACCTCCTGTGGTGGACCCTCGGGAACTGGCATCTGGATCTGTGGGGAGAGAGTGGATAGTTTCTTTACCTGGTCAGAGGCCAATTGTTACCCTTGTCACTTCTATCTCCAGGCAGAGATCTTTCCCAGAAGGTGTTTGAATTTGGCATTTGGGCTCCAAGGGCGTTCCATATGCCCATTAATACATATTAGATGGCTTTAAATGGAGCTGATCAAATTGGAAAACTGCTCGTATTTATATATATGTAAAAGGTTTTCTAAAGGAAGGATTAAATGACTTTTGCTGAACGTACACTATCCATAAAGCAGTCTCAGAAATCAATGGACCTCCTGAAGTTCTCTCTAGCATGTCAAATTTGTATGCCCGGATGTTACTATTAAAATCCTGTCTTTCTTGTTTCTCTTGTCATAAATTAAATGAAATGGATTATTTATTTTAGTTCTAGAATTTTGGAACACTTACTGTGTGTAAGGCACTGAGCTAGATTCTGGGAGTATGTAGTATATCTCTCATCACAGTTAGGAAAACAAACAGAAAACCAAATCAGCTAATAAAATAGGAAGATAGGTAAGAAGAACTACCCCTGTGACACTTAGCTTCATCTTGATTTTTTAAGAAGGCAGGCACTCTTTTATGTCTAAGGGTTGTGGTTACCTTAGAGAACCAGCTATGGTAGGTGAAATTTGGAATCAAGTAAACCATTTATTTATCTGTGTGGGAGAAGGTACAGCTAAATGTTCACTAGAGAAAACATGGACTCTGGAGTTTGGGAAACCTGATCTCAAATCACTTATCCCTGATTTATGAGAGGTCCAACTATGGGAAAATTGGTTACATTTGTTTTTTTAATCTGTAAAGTAATGATAACACTGACCTGACTGGGTTGTGGAAGGATTAAACGCCAACCCATAATGGGTGATTGAAAATGTTCATTACCCTTGTATTCTGTCCCTTCCTTCATCAATAATTTTTCATTGGAAGTTTAGCTTATAATCACCATCAGCATTGGAGGGCCGCCATGATAGGCTGTCATACCTCAAAGTTGACATTTTCCAAATTGGCCGGAACACGGAATGGATTACTTGCTTTACTGCTTTTGACAGTTTTACATATTCCTCCAGTGAAAGAGTTATCAAGGACCTCTCCTCTGGGCTCTCCTGCTAGAAAATGATACCTGCAAACAAAGTAATTTTCAAGAATTCAATAGATGTAGAGAAATCTTTAAAATTTACCAGACTTATATGAAAGAAATTCCTTTCTTAGACATTTTTGTCTCATGACGAATGACTTGAAGAAAAGCCCATTTTTTTCTAGTTTATGGTGAGGCAGCTGGGAAGGTCTGGAAGCCAAAACTCAGCCCCTCTGGCTCTGTTAGATTCTCCATATTCCACTGACAAATGTTCTGGCTTTCAGCATGAAATAAAATTTAGGTTTATTTTTATTTCATGACTTATCGCACCAGTGCAAACTTTGGAAGCAGATTATAAAATAAATTATTATATAACTAATGCCATTCTGGGTTCACTTCCTTCAGTATGATACATAAAGGGATTCTTATAGAGAGGCAATAATTAAATAGTAAGAGCAGTATTTTAATAAAATTGTAATATTGTTTTTACTAACAACTGTAATAATATTTAAATTTATTTAACAAATGCTTACATATATTTACTATATGCATATTTTATGCATATATTTACTATTTGTATATTTACATGCATTATATATAATACATATTTACTATCTGTATGTATAAAGTAAATATATACATATATTTATACATATACATTTATACATGTACATATATCAAGCTGTTTGATCTGTATTTAATGTTACTCTTATATTTATTTAATATTTATGATAACCATGTGATGTAGATAAGGATACAATTATTTCACCTATTTTACAAATGAGGAAACTGAAGGACATTAGCTTAGCACAAGTCGAATATTTAAGAAATTATGGAAATTAAGAAAACCTAAACCTCCTAAAACCTTTGTAACTTCCTAAGTGTTAAGATCACTAAGAATATCTTTTGTCCTAATATTTGGTCTTTGACCCTAGTTTCTGACACAGAGCTCCTAAATCCTTTGGAATTTCTTGGGTGAAAGGAGTGTCTTCTGTTCAAATGAGGTGACTTTTGGTAAGCTCCTGTGTGGGGGCTGGTCACCAGAAAGACCAACCCATGTTTGGAAGCTTGGAATATTTGTTCTTATCTTCCATCTCCAGAAAGGGGAGAGGGGCTGGAAATGGAGTTAATGATCAATCATGCCTACATGATGGAGCCTCTATAAAAATCCCACAACTATGAGGTTCAGGTTGCTTCTCACTTGGTAAACACATGGAAGTGCTGGAAGAATGGTGTGCCTGGGGGTGGGCTTGGAAGCTCCATGCCCCTTCCCACATACCTTGCCTTACTCATCTCTCCCAACTGAAGTTTCATCTGTATTCTTTTTTACATCATTTTATAATAAACTGGTAACCAGTATTTAAAAAAAAAGAAAGAAACAACAAAATGGAGTCACTTGGGCTAAGCTTCATGTCAGCAAACAAAGCCTTAATGCTTCACCTAATTGCGGTTCTTAATTGCCTCTCCCAAGAATGTGACTTTTAACCAGCCATATGGAATTATCTGGTCAGCACGAGTGAGATAATCGGCCTGATCAACCCCTGCCTTACCTCAAAGGAAGGTGACCTTGTCTGAAATAATCCACTCTTTGCGGAAACTTCCTTGCTCTGCTTCCTTCTGCCCATAAAAGTCTTCCATTTTGTATAGCTCCTCAGAGCTCTTTTCTATCTGCTAGATGGGTTGCTGCCTAGTTCACGAATCACTGAATAAAGCCAATTAGATCTCCACTTACTCAGGTGGATTTTGTTTTTTAACAATGAAAGTACATTGTTTTACCTCATGAGCTCTGTGAGCCATTCTAGCAAATAAAGCAAAGAGGAAGGAGTCCTGAAAACCTCCTAGGTGTCAGAATCACAGGTGATATTTGGTCTTGTGATTAGCATTAGAGGGGGGGCTGGTCTTATGGGACTGAGCCCTTAAACTGTGACATCTGACACTACATTAAGGTAGATAGTGTCAGAATTGAGTTAAACTGTAGGATACCCAGTTGGTATCACAGAGATTGACTTGGGGGAAAACCCCCATACCTGTGAGAGCATTGTGAGAAGGGTGGTCATGTGAGAGGAAAAGAGGTACACAGGAGGAGAAACAGTATGTGAATTGTACTTCAATAAAGCTTTAAAAAAAAAAAAAAGACCTGATTCCTGTAGGTTTTGTAAGATGCATCTCATACTCAAATAGCTGCAAACACAATTTGAGGTTTGTTCTCATCCCTATTTGAATTTGTATCAATGGATATTTGAAGGAGAAGGTATGAGGAGTTGGTCTACGAAAAACATTCCAAACTACTTATGGGAGCGTGACAAACACAAGTGTTTTAAGACTCGTTCATTTTTGTTTTCTAAGTTGAGAGGGATCAATGACGTTAAAAAAAACTGTCGACCTTATACTGTTTTATACAATGTACTTATGAGTTTGTCACAAACAAGAGAGGGCTTGAGGAAAATGGTTCCCAGGTCATGAGGAATCTATGAAGGTAGCAGAGAGCCCAAAGATAGTTTTCTGGAGGAGGCTCTATCAGGGCACTCCTGAGGAGTCTTTCAGGAATTAAGTTAACTGTGTTGCAATTTTCGCCTTTATTCTTTCTCTTCCGCTCTGTGGTATTTGAGTTGACTTTAAATATTTTGATCTTTCAAATACATCATGGTCTTTCATATTTTAAGTTTTAAAGTTTTTTTTTACTCTAATTTGGCTTTATATGTCATATTTTATAACTTAAATTTCATTTAAAATCACACACACACACATAAATCTACATGTGTTTGCCTCTATGTATACTTGCGTGTATAAGTTTGTACCTTGATTGAGCCTGAGAAAAAACAAATAGCATGCTATTATTACCTGATTCTTGCCTTAGGCTTAAGACCTGGTGACTGGTTCGGGAATGTAGGGATGTTGGTATGTCTTGCTAAATTCTTTCTTGGAGAGATGCTACTTAAAAAGAGGGACAACTGCCCAGGAGGCTACATTTTTTTGGGGGGGGTAGAAATGTGCTAGAGAGGGGGGCAGAGATTCTAAGGCTAGCAGATTAGAAAGAGATTCCAGTAAGCAGCTCTTAAAATTCTGTCCCTGGAGAGGCAGGGAGAGGACTGGCTGTCCCCGAGCCAGCAGGTTTTGCTCATTTCTGAGAAACCTTGGGATAACAACTCTGGTTGGCAGAGGGCCACATGGTCCTTCTGCCAAAGTACACATAGCATGTGGTCCTCCCCATCTGTAACTCTAGAAGCTAGATCAACTGAGCAAGGGGCGAGTTTGTAATGTCATCCCTCATCAATCAGAACGTTAGGAAATGTGATTACAAGTGGGAATTTTGGGCTGAGATTTTCTTCCAGGGAAACCATTTCTGTACATTGATAAGACGATGGTGAAACAGTCTCATTGAAATCAACTCTAATGAAGAATTCTTAGAACAGAACCACAAACCAGTGTGTAGTCATCCAATTATAGTCCAGAAATGTTCAATAACTTAGTTATGATGTAGTGAGTTAATGCAGAACTAGTTCTAGAACCTAGCTCCCCTACTTCCTGACTAGTAGTTGCTCCATTTTACTGGTGCCCTTGAGTTTGGCTCAATGGCTTCTGGTTTTCATTCTAATCAAATGAGGTTGTATTTGCAACTGCTGCTGTTTGTCTTTGGTGCCTCAAGGTTTCATCTTATGCGAGCCCAGCAGCATAAGTGAAGACTTAGAAGAAGAGTCCAATATAAAGCAATAAAAGCCTATGGAAAACTATTTGCTTTCTGGCCAAAAATTGATGGGAGAATTCTTTGTCATGGGAACAAGAGAGTACAGGAGATTATCTTTACTGACTTTTCTCATGCTTTCAAGGCTTAGTTCTGTTTTCATTGACTTCTCTTATTATTTCCCAAAGTTTTCTAAGACTTCAGCTCAGTCCAGTGAATTTAGAATCCCTTGCCAAACCTCCAATGTCCTCATGACCCAAAATAAGAATGTTAGAATTTCTGAGCACTATTTAAAGACTGGAAGGTTTGCATGGTCTACTGATGCTCCTTCCAATATGTTCTCATTTCTACGGTGGATATTGTCCTAAATCAGAATGTCATGGTGGAAATAACCTGGGTTTTAAAATCTGGCTTTGAATTCTGGTTTTACCATATACTAGTTGGTAGACTTGACAGGCTATTTAACCTTTCTGTGTCTCAGTTCCCTGATTTATAAGTTGAGCAAGTAGACCAGATGTTAATGTAGGTTTGATCCCTGCCTTTACATGGTCCTGAACTACCCATGCATCCATTAGCTGGTCCATGTGAGAGAGAAGGTTTGGATGCCTTAGCCAGGTTTGGTTCCCCTCTTATCCTTTTACTTTTCTCACCATTGTTTTTTGAATCACTTTCCTATTTTATGTTTGCCTCGCCCCTTCGTTCTGGATTTGTATCCCATTATTGACTCCAGGCTTGCCTCTCCTGCTTGCAGACTGGTTTCCCTTCCTTAGTGTTTTGAGTGTCACTCCAGTCACAAGCCTATTTTTCTGGTTCCCTCTTTCTCCATTATCAGTGGGGGTTCGGGGCTGAGGTTTTCTTCCAGGGAAAGGAAAAGAAGGAAACCATTTCTGCACATTGGTAAGATGATATTGAAGCCATCTCACAGAAATCAACTCTAATCAGGAATTCTTAGGACAGAACCTCAAATGGGTTTGTAGTCATCCACATACAGCCGAGGAAACTGTGCATTTCTGATTGGTTGCTCACCCTTTCAAGACCCAGCCCCAGGAATCCACCTGACACCAGTGTACCTGATTCACTCCAGAGCTGTCAGAAGGACAAATGACAATGGAAACAAACCACGTTTATGAACCGTGCCTAGTATTGCCTGGTACAGACTAAGGGTGAAAATGCTGAGTTCTTTTATTCCCCAGGAGTGAGGATCCTGGCCACATACTGCCTGAGCAGGGCGGCCACGTGTGGCCGACAGTGCTCGTGGGAGTCTTAAGAGGTTAATGAGGAAAGTGGACAATCATGGGTCTCATCGCTTCACGGCTGCTTCCAGCTCATTCCTCCTGAGATGCCTTCACTCCCACAAACTACGAAGAGATACTACTTACCCAGCGCCCATCAGCTGTACGCTGGGGATGGGAAGGTGCTGCTTCTTTCCTGGACACACTGCTTTTGTCCTTCCACAGTCTCTTTCATCCGAATTGTCCCCACAGTCATTTTCTCCATTGCATTCTAACTTGTTGGCAATGCAGCGACCTGGTCAAGGAAAGCAAACGACATTAACACACTTGATTATTTGAGAACATATTTATAGATTTGAAACAAGTGAGTGCTTTAAATTTCCAGGGAGAGTGGTGAGGGAAAATTTTCATTATTTTTGATACAGATTTAAGAAATATGGAAATGGATACCAAACTGATATTTTCCCCTTATTTTTGTAGGTAAACAAGAGTCACTGTAGAATTATTTAGTCACCAAGGGGCTGATTGTCTTAAATAAGAGAGGTAATTCTAGAATCCCATTCCCATTACAGTGAGCTTGCTGCAGAAATCATGTTCTGTAGGAGAAAATCAACAGTAGATTCAGACTTTTGTTTTGATTCAGTACAACAAACTTAAGGTTACTGTTCTTATTAAAAAAAAAACCCTGTAATTTAATATATGCATACGTACACACACACAGGTACACATGATACTGTCATTGTATCTCTAAAATTTTCTGTTGAGTGAAAGAAGCCAGACACATAAGAGTCATGCTATGTGATTTTTTTTTCTTGTGTTCTAGAACATAAAATTTATTATATCTAATTATTTTTTGAACAAGTTAAAAAGGAACAAAAAATTTTTTAAAACTACTAGGTACTACAGTGTTAGGTACCAGGTTAAGTAAGTGAATTTACAAAATAAACCAACCTCTTTACTTGGATAATTCCCTTCCTTTTTAAATTTGCTGAATTTCATAAGGATCCTTAGAATCAATGGATATCGATATATTACAGAAATTGAAATGACTTACGTACAATGACAGCCCCTCTCCCGTCCCTCAACCTCTTGTCTATAACCAGAGATGTGGCATCTGTGCAATTATGCACAGGACTCACGGACAAGGAGATTGAATTAAATGTTTTATTCAAGATCACCTGGTTAAGTACCTAAGTTGTGATCAGCATCTCACTGCAGCTATGCATAACTGTTTTGACTGAAATGCTCAGGGAAACTGGGTATTCTGTTGAATCAAATTTTCTTATTAATAGGAAGTTTCCCAGAAAGCAGTTATGTTCAAATCTTTTGGTAAATAAGGGCGCCTGGGTGGCTCAGTCGTTAAGCGTCTGCCTTTGGCTCAGGTCATGATCCCAGGGTCCTGGATTGAGCCCCCAGGATTGAGCATTGGGCTCCCCCCTTGATGAGGAGCCTGCTTCTTGCTCTCTCTCTGCCTGCTGCTCCCCCTACTTATGCTCTCTCTCTTTCTGTCAAGCAAATAAATAAAAAATCCTTTAAAAAAATCTTTTGGTAAATAATCCTCAATAAGAAGGTAGAGAAAAATGAAAGTAATTAAGGCTCCTTCTTTGATTATTTGAAATTTTGTATTATATCTGGACCATAATTATAAAGAATTGTAGTTATATGAGCACCATAATCAAACAAGACTGAATATATTGAGAGAATTGGATGTCTGTGAATCCAAGGATATAACCTGAAAGATGCTCTGTTTTTAAAATAGCACATCTCTAGTGTTTTGTTAGTTTGCTTTTTTTCAGAGCAGAAAAGAATGTGTAGTTTGAAATATAGATGCTTTTTCCAAAGGGAAAAAAACAACAAATATTACATTTTTTTTAAAGTTTTGAACCTCTCATTTGTAAATTTGAGCAAATCTAAGTTTTGATACTATTNTGTTTGCTTTTTTTCAGAGCAGAAAAGAATGTGTAATTTAGTTTGAAATATAGATGCTTTTTCCAAAGGGAAAAAAACAACAAATATTACATTTTTTTAAAGTTTTGAACCTCTCATTTGTAAATTTGAGCAAATCTAAGTTTTGATACTATTACATTAAAAAAATGGGGGGATCCCATTTTGCCAGGCAGAGGTAGGGACATCTCATTAGCCTAGCTGTGTGAGCAAGGTACCAGATACGTTTGAATAGAAGAAATTCAATGCATTTAGTACTTCTGGGGATATTGAAGAGGACCTATAAGCAAGGGTAGGGATGAAAGCAAGAGGACATTGTCTGAGTGATGTATAGGAATGGGTGGCAAGAGTGATATAGGTTTGATAGGACACATCTGAGAATGGTTCCAGGCCACAGAAGCTGAATGGAGTAAGAAATACAAGGGGAGGGATGTTGTAAACTGTAAATATATCCCATAGCAAAGAAGGAATGGGAAAGGTGAAGGGCGGTTTGGATAGTGCAGGATTTACGGAAGTCAGCATGCTTTAGCCAATGCATGCGTATATACACTTCTATCTGGAGCTATGAATCACTTAGAAACTGTATGTGTTTTTCCCATTTACTTAAACTGATTTGTGTTACTGCAATGGTAAAGTACATGTATAACAAGCTACAAATTCTCTAGTCTTTATGATTAAAATTAGGACTTTGAGAAAGGAGTTGGCATAGTGCATGTGGGGATTATTAGCCTTATGGGTAATTCTCAAAGATCCATGTATGCATTTAAATCATAAATTTAGTCTTGGGGGAATAGAACAGTAATCATGAGGGAGGAAAGGGAAGAGAGAAACTCTCTTTAGGATAAATGGTTCTTTGTTAATTGAGAGCCAAACATCCTACTGAGTCAAATAATGGTCTATCCAACCTTTAATTCCTTTTGACAGTGGCATTAACGGGTGATTTTAGAAGAGCAAAGTAGTATATCATCCTCAGTGGAATAGTTAACAATCAGTAGACCATGGCAGCACCTGATCAGAATGGATGCCAACTAGTTCTGTGCCAGGGATCAACCACTTAGTGCCTGGATCGTGGGAAGATCTATGGTTTCCTGGTGAAGGGATATGGACAGCAGGACAGAAGTCACTAAAAGAGCTCAGGGTAGCAGGTACTTAACAAACATTGCATACACATTTCAATAGTCAGGGTTGGGTTTGTTTGTTTTTGTTTGTTGTTTTGTTTTTGTTTTTTATCACTTGCTGTGGATATATTGCTGATGAACTAGGGATCACCTGGCCTTACACCACTAGCTTTCCTGAAATTGCTCATTATGAATGGGTGCGCCATGGACGTATCTAAAGCCTTCTCAAACTTGTGAATATTTTTGGCCAAACAGAACCCTTCTGTAGTAAATTTCATAGATTTAACATCCATTGTATAACGGAATTCTTTCTGGTAATTGGTTCCAAAACTATTCTTCAAGCTTCAAATATTTGCCCCTCAGTTCTAAACCTTTATCTTAATATTCTGGGTTTAACGCCTACATCCGCATTCCACTCAGCCATTGCCAGCAAGATTGTTTTCATAGTCCCTCTTTTTTCAACTTGTGACATGACCATATGCATGTAGCCATGAAGTGTATCTCCCTACACATGTGCCACCCTCATATCCCAGGTGTGGGGGCCACAGAAGGAAAATCCTGACACCAACATTCCTATCTGACTTTCAGAAAAAGTTGGCAAAGCTGAAGGCAGGAAGCAAGGAGCAAGAGGACAGAAACATTAGACCTAAGATCTGGGGTCAATTTTCTACAGAATTTGAAATCTGATATTTAGCTATAAATACTTTACTTTTCATTGTATTCCAGAGTACACACAAATGGTATGGATTTTATTCATCTGAATTCCAATTGTACCATCAAATTGACTATTTAGAGAAGAGGTCAGTGACCCATGGCTGAAGGCAGGAAGCAGGGCCCAAGCTCACCTGCTGCCTGGTTTTGTAAGTAAAATTTGATTGGAACACAGCCATGCCCACTTGTTGATATACCATCTATGGCAGCTTTGATGCTACAGGGCCAGAGCTGAGTAGTTGCAACAAAGAACGTATGGCCCAAAAAGTCTAAAATATTTACTGTCTGGACCTTTACTGGAAAAGTTTGCAGAAATCAGATTTAGAGAGTTCAAAATGATGGTGTTGAAGAGTTATTAATTAGCAAGAGAATCCATATGACTAAGTAGTGTATTCAAGTTATATTCATTCATAATCTAATGAAAAGTAAATACCTAAATATTTGAAAGGAGTTTGCCACTGTTTGAAGCATTTTCCATCTTCCTTTTGGAATTACCTTTGGAACCACTCAACAGACCACACAAGAAAATCTGTCACATTATCTCTAGTTATCTCCCTGACATAATATCTTAATCTTAATATTCTCATCTCATCTGAAGATCTTTTAAATCTGTCACTCTTTTTCAGCTGCTGTTTCTTCTTCTTCTTTTTTTATAAGATTTTTATTTATTTATTTGACAGAGAAAGAGAGACACAGTGAGAGAGGGAACACATGCAGGTGTAGTGGGAGAGGGAGAAACAGGATTCCCACTGAGCAGGGAGCCGGAGGCAGGGCTCAATCCCAGGACCCCGGGATCATGACCTGAGCCGAAGGCAGATGCTTAACAACTGAGCCACCCAGGTGCCCCTCAGCTTCCGGTTCTGATTATAGATTTGTACTTATTAATAGCTGATGTTTACGAGTATCTGTCTTTTTCGTCTTTTTCCTCATCATCCTTCTTTATCACAGTATAGGGACCTGGGCACCAGTACTTGAAGAGCAAATGGATCAGGTACATTGTCAAGATGATTACAGCTTGAAAGCTATAATTTCATACATGAATGGCTTGGCAATTGGTACCATAACACCTCTCTCTCCCTATACTTAACATACGGTGGGACTTCTCTGTCATGGCTTTGGTAGTCAACTGGAATGATTTTATCTAGTCAAGTCATTTTTTACTGGTGACTGGACATCTTCTAGTGTACATTACCACTGTCACAGCGGAACTTATTCTTGCAGTCAACCTCTTCAATTTTGCAGAGCTTAGATGGAATGCATGGTCGAAAAGTCACCAGGGGCTCAGTACATGGTTGTCCTCCAAACTGACTGGGGCGCAAGATGGATCTAACCTTAAACTGAAAGGAAAGGAGAGAAAGGTGAGGAACCTGGAGGCAGGGTCAAAGCCAAAATGTATCTACAAAAACTGGGCTTCTTAATCACCCCGGTGACTTTTCCTCAAGCAATGTTTCCTAAATTAACTAATGAATTTTCCAATTCCATTATTGTGTGACCCTAGAGAAGTCAGCACCTCTCTGGGTCTCTGTTTTCTAAACTGTAAAATGAGACAGCAGGACAATGATTTTCTAAGACTTCTTACTCTGAAGCCATATGAAAATAAATTAAATCAAATGCACAAATATTTACTGAGTATCCTGCATGCAGTAAATCTTCCAGCACTTTTAAAGATTTATTTACTTATTTTAGAGAGAAAAAGAGAGAGAGAGAGAAAAAGAGAGAGAGAGAGAGAAAGAGAGAGAGAGAGAGAAAGCACAAGCATAGAGAGCAGAGGGAGAGAGAACTTCAAGCAGACTCTGTGAGTGTAGAGCCTGATGTGGGGCTGGAGCCCATAACCCTGAAATCATGACCTGAGCTGAAACCAAGAGTCAGAGATTTAACTGACTGGGCCACCCGGGTGCCCCACAATAGCACTTTCATATCTCAGAGGTAGTGTGAAGTGATCAATCTGAAAGTGTTCAGGGGTTCTTCTGCATGAGGATGTCAGCATGGAAACCAAGGTTGACACATTCTCCACATTTTAAAGGATTTTAAGTGGTGAATGGTAAAACAGGGAGTCAGGGTAGGATAGGAATAGGACAGGATCAAAAAGTATTGACTTTGACATCAGAAAAATTCAAGTTCAAAATATTGCACCTTTATTCATCAGAGGTATAGTCTCGGGAAAATTACTTATTCTCCAATGAGCTATAAATTCCCCATCTATTAATGGGGTAGGAAAATATACTCTGATGTGAAGTTTGAATAAGATGATATAAGTAAAGGGCCTAGAACAGTTTCCCTCTGAGAGTGGGTGCTCCATAAATCAGTTCCGTTCTCCCCCCTACTGTGTGAATGCTCAGCACTGCCGTGACTGGGGTTTATGTGGGCCAATGCCCTTACGAGAATGAGCTAAGGTGAGTAAATACTACAGCTTGGAACAATAAACAAATCGAGGGACTTTACTGTGGGGAGATGGAAATTAGAGGAAGGGCCAGGAGTCAGTCTTTTGATTAAGGTCCCTACTTTCTGTCTGATTTTGAACCTTGGACTGAAATCCCCATTTCAGAAAGCAGAAGTTCCTTTTGGAGCTCATATGATAGTAAAACATGTAAATGAGTCCTCCTCGCCCTGCCCCCGCCCCTCCCCCCAAATTGCTAATGGAATTTTCCCTCAGTGGAAGCTGGGATTGTTTATTTTCAGAAATTGAAGAAATTGAGCATTTCTGCTAGGTTATCCAAATCTTTCATTGTGATTTGGATTTCCTGAAGATGCCCATGGATCACCTACCTGTTTTTCAACACAAGGGTCACAGTCTGACCACGGTCCATAATCTCCCAGGAGGCAGTTGATAGGACAATGTTGCCAGTTACATTCTCTGGTCTCCAGCTTGTTGCAAAGCTGGTCACAATAGTTATTCAGATAGTACTGATCAACCACTATTTTTCTGTCATAATGAGGAGAAAGCTGTTCAGCATGAATATATGCACTGTGGTTCCAGCCCCATAAGAAAAATATCTTTGAACACTAACCACAATGAATAAAAGATATGTTTTCTTTTATTATTATTTTTTATTAACATATAATGTATTATTTGTTTCAAGGGTACAGATCTGTGATTCATCAGTCTCACACAATTCACAGCACTCCCCATAGCACGTACCCTCCCCAATGTCTATCACCTAGCACCCCCATCCCTCCCACCCCTCTCCATTCCAGCAACCCTCAGTTTGTTTCCTGAGATTAAGAGTCTCTTATGGTTGGTCTCCCTCTCTGGTTTCATCTTGTTTCATTTTTCCCTCCCTTCCCCTATGATCCTCTGTCTTGTTTCTCAAATTCCTCATACAGTGAGATCATATGATAATTGTCTTTCTCTGATTGACTTATTTCGCATAGCATAATATCCTCTAGTTCCTTCCACATCGTTGCAAATGGCAAGATTTTATTTTTTGATTGCTGCATAATATTCCATTGTATAATATACCACATCCTTTTTTTATCCATTCACCTGTGAGTGGACATCTAGGCTCAGAGGGAAGGTTTTCATGGAAAATCAGGCACGTTGGCATCTGTGCAGTTCTTACCACTTAATGGAACTCAGGACTGGATTCATAATTTGTGAGGCCCAGGGAAAAATGAAAATGAGGGTCCTCTTATTAAACAATTATTAAGAATTTCAAGACACTAATGGCAGAGCATTAAGCCAAGCATGGAGCCCTTCTCAGTGTGGTCCTATGTGGCCGCATAGGTCACACATCCATGAAGCTGGCCTTCAGGGAATTCCTGGAAGGGACTGGATGGAAAAGAAAAGAAAAAAATTCCTGAAAATTTCTTAAAATATGACAACGCTCTTTGATAAGTGTCACGATTAAGACAGAGTCGGAGTACTATGGGGCCAAAGATTCAAAGAGAAAATAATAGAAGAGACACATCTTGAAAAATTCATGTGACTCCTCTAGGCATCGAAAGGAAGGACATATGAAAGGAAAGTTCTATGCCAAGATTAGAGGTGGAGAAGCATAACGTGCTCCTGGTGGAGATCGTGGGATGGGCTTGGGCAACGCCGGCTGAGAGGAGCTGGGCGGATTGCTGCGCTTTATTTGGTGGGCAGTGGAGAGCTACCGAGGGACTCTTGAGGGAAGGAGTCTGAAAAGCTTTAACATACTTGCTGGATGGTTTATTGAGGAAGTCAGTTGGTGATTTTAATGAGACTCGTACTGAGCATGTAAAAATAGTTTTCTGAAATAGGTCTCTAAAAAACTATAATGATTAAAACACATTAAATATATGCCTTTCTTCCTAAGTTATGTGAGCATCTCCATGGAACAGAAACATCTAGCTGAGTTAGAGAAACTGTGGGGGATAAGTAGTCTGAATCCGTGAGAAGACTGAATTATTGAATGTTATCAAGTAAACACAGTTCTCTTGCCTTCTCATACTTGCCGACAATCAAGCTAATAGCTAACAGTGCTGCTCAATTGAGGTCGTGTTAGACTCAGTTTAATGAGTAGAAAATTCTCTATAATTAACTCACTAGCTGTAGGCAAGCAGAGTTATGCACTGATTGAAAAAAGGCTTGAGTAATGATTCCTAGTGAGCTAAATAGTCAACAGAAAATATTACCTTTATTCTTGATTAAATTTCTTTGAAACTCCTTGATTTTATGGAGAGAACAAATGTAGACTGCATTTCAACCTTATGTGGAAAAGACCTCAAATTCCATTCAAATCAAATTCTATGATTTCTTACTTTGAGATATATATATATATATATATAAAATACACACACGCACACACACACCCACATTTCCCCTCCCCCCCAATTGCTTAGTGTGACATTTTTGATATTGCTAAGTCTGTCTGTGAGGTTTCCCATGGCACAAAGACAATCTACATAGCTCACACCCACCTCTGTCTGCTCTGGACTCCAAAATTGCAGCTTTTTGAGCAGCTGGACCACTGACCCCATGGATAGTGATCACAGAAACAGGGTTGGCACTTGTCAATCAGAGCACTCAGGAAGATGAAATACAAGACGTAGTGTCCAGACATGCCTTGAAAACCTCTAAGCCCTGAAGAGGAATGATAGAATACATATCAAATGTTTGTTGAAAGTAAAAATTTACAAGTCGTTCTCAGTTAAGAAATCAGATATGATGTTAGGAAACATTTGCATCTCCCTGCCTTCCTTAAGGCTAGTTAACACCTATAAATTTACATACTCATGACTACAAATCCTACTTTTACATGTTTTTAGAGTGAATATTCCCAGAGTTAAGACTCTCAGTGTTAGTAAGTTTCTCCCATCTGTTGGTGATAGGCTATAAGACAAAGTACTGCCGTATACTTTTGTAGCACATTTCATTCCAATATGGAAATTTTTATATAATCTTATACTTTTCTTTTTTTAAAAAAAATATTTATTTATTTGAGAGAGGGAGCATGCAAATGGGAGCTGGAGCACAGAGGAAGGGAGAGGGACAAGCAAACTCCACGCTGAGCATGGAGTCCATTCCCAGGCTCCACATGAGGCTCCATCTGGGGCTTGATCTCATGACCCAAGATTATGACCTGAGCTGAAATCAAGAGTTGGACGCTCAACCAACTAAGCCACCCAGGTGCCCTAACCTTACCTTTTTTGAAACAGCTGCTCATTTTGTGTGGGCAATACTTTCCATTACATTGCAGCTTTTCATACTTTTCAGGGACTGGGGAAGGAGTTTGTAGCATTTTTTCTGGAAGCTCTATTTAGTTTCCTGGTATCCTAGAAACCGGTGAAGAAAAAGTTCAATGCGCAACTATCTCTACTTATGGAGTCATAGAAGTTAGAGCTGACATGAATTTTGAGGTCTCCGGGTTAAACCCTCTCATTTTTTGAATGTTGAAACAGGGGCTTAAGGAGGGGCAATAATGTTGAGACTTCATGACAGCTAAGCGTCCGGGACTCCTCATTCTTGGATGAGGTGCATCCTTTCATTGAATTTCTGATCACAATAATGATTGCATTACTGGAGCATCTAGATGCCTTGAACTCTGC
Organism: Ailurus styani; assembly: GCA_002007465.1. Lineage (NCBI taxonomy): Eukaryota > Metazoa > Chordata > Mammalia > Carnivora > Ailuridae > Ailurus > Ailurus styani. Next base: position 9,374,871 of record LNAC01000007.1, read on the forward strand.
CCCCCAGGCCTCAAGAGGGTTGACCCAGATGTAGCTGAATGCCAGAGAAAACTTTGAGAGCGGTTCCCCTCTGTGTGCTATGGAGCTTTGGGGATCTATGAGCTATTGAAAGAAATTTGCAAAACCGCCTTTGCCCACACTGTTGCTATTTTGATCCTTATATCTCTAACAAAATATGCCACATGATTAAATAGAGAGAGAAAATGCTGCTGTAATTGATAGAGTAACTTTCATTTGAAGAGATAAAATACCATTCACTTAATTTCTTCTTCTTCTTCTTTTTTTAAGATTTATTTATTTTTTTTATAATGGTGGGGAGGAGCTGAAGGAGAGAGACAAGCAGACAGGGGGCTCAGTCCCACAACCCTGAGATCATGACCTGAGCTGAAGCCGAGTTGGACGCTTAACTGACTGAGTGGCCCAGAAGGCCTGCCATTCACTTAATTTCTGTGTCTCAGTTTTATTACCTATAAAACAGCAATTATAGTCTACCCTCTTCATAAGACTTTTGTTAGGATTCAGTAAGAAAATTTGTGCAAAGTGCTTAGAACAGTCCTTGGTATGGAATCATCACTCAATAAAAATTAGTTTTACAAGTTAGTAATAACATTTAAGAATGTTACAAATTCAATTGTAGCTGTTGGCTCATGCATTTTTCAAAATTAGGGGCTCCTCAATTGAAGCAAGGGTCACGTGAAGGCCAAAAATAGGTTTTGACATTAAATAAGGTTATTCACATTCAAAACGATTTAGAAATATGGCGTTAGTCTTATAAATAAAAGCAAATCTCTGACCATTTTATTTGAAATTGCAGTTTCCCACCAGTGTTTCCTATGGCCCTTCACTTTTATTTTCCTTTGTTATACATCTCCTTTTGATATATAAATGACTATGTAAGTTTAAATAAATATCTCATCTATCTTTCCTTCTTCATTAGACTGTAAACACGGTGGTGCTTGATGTCTTTTGTCTGTTTTATTCATTTTAGCATTTAGAAGAATGAGAGCAAGCAGCATATAATGAATAAATATTTTTGAATATTTTTGAAATAGTTTAGAAATGAGCTATGAAATATGGATATCATAACTTGAGTCCATAATTACAGCCACTTTTGTAATACTATTCTTAAAATTTCTGCCAAATTAAGGATATTTCATAGACTTAAGAAATAAACTTGTTTGTTCAATTGTCTTCCATTGTTTTAGCAAGATTGATAGTTTGTAGCATAACTGCTTTACCTCAGCTTTGTTGTAAGAGTTGATTGAAATAAAAAACTACACCTTTTGAGGTTCAGATTTCTTTTTAAAACACCTGTAATTTAGTTAGTCCACCTCTTATTTCTTTGATAACATTTATTAAGTTCTAAATTGTATCAAGATGTATGAAGAAGAAAATTAAGATGGCTTATAATTTAATCAACCAGAAAATTTCTGCTGACATTCAAAAAAGTAAAAATAACACATGCCTATATTTGAAAATTTCAAACAGAACACAAGGAAAAATGTAAGGCTGGAGTTCACTTCTACTTGTAGCCAGAACCTCTTCCCACACAAAATCACATAATCAGCGTAATACACTTTGAAGGTCTTTCTATACTGACGGATCCATATTTACGTCATCCTTTTAATGGCTGCATAGTTTTATACCACATGGGCATATTACATTGGATTTAACGGTTATCCTAATTTTAACATTCAATAAACACACACACTGCAATAAACATCTTTGTATTGTATCTTCGTATCCTTTTGTTGTGTATCCATGCTTTAGTGCATGTGTTCCTAGCAGTAGATGGCTTAGTCAAATGATACAAAATTTAAAATACTAATAGGTATTGCTAAATTGCCATACTGAAATATGGCTCCCCCAAATGTTTCAGATGGTGAGTTTCTGATTATATTTTAAGGTGGTCATTTATGTTTCATAGTTGTGCTTAAAAAAATACTTCAGGGAAAAAAGTCTTCATTCAAACCAAGAGTATGAGATCAGATATAAAAATTGTTTCTCCAATGTGGTCAGACTTGACAGCATTTCTTCTTAATAAATCAGTGAGATTTTCGCACTTCCCTACAAACTCAGAGAAAAATGCTAGAATAAAAGCAACCCAAAGCACTGAACATGTGACTGAATGTCCTGCAATTTAAAATGGAATTGACATACATTTGAGTATCCATTGAGTATCCTGCTAGGCATTAAGTGAGATACAAAGAATAGAATCTGTTATCACTGTCTGGGGAGAGTAGACAGAAACTGAAGATTCTGCCCATGCTTTTTATCCAAGCTTTTTTTATGCAACTCATAGATTAGCTGCTACTTATCTATAAACTGTTACTGCCCTGGGCTATATGAATCATAAAAATTAAAGATTGCTGCCCTTGCCTGCTGATTTGCACCCACTGGTAAGTGACTTACCTTTCCTGGTTTTCCTGAGCAGAACCATAGGACATTGAGACAAAGAGTGTCCAGACAGAATTTAGCCTGGAATCAGACAGAATAGTGTGTCTTAAACATCAGACCCAGGCTCCAGATTGGGTGGTTTTTCACTGGCTTCAGGGCTGGTTCAGGAGCTGAGGCTCCTAAACAATGTGAAGTTTCCCTGGTAAACAGCCACTAGACCAATCACTTCCCTACCCTTCAACCCCCCAAATTGGGATTTTCTCATATAGGAACTGCTAATAAGGAAGCCTAAACTGGAGAGGGTTTTGTTGTTGTTGTTTATTCATTTTTCTTATTAGATTTTAAAGAGATCATTTCCTTCCAGAATAGCTCCTTCAATTGTAGAGAAAACAAATTCTTGAAGTATTTTGCTGAATCAGCATGTTGATTTTTTTGGGGGGGGGTGGGGGGAGTTGGATTACAAGAGACTTCCAGTTCTCAGTTCTCAGGAAACAATATCTGTTTCCACTTCCAAAAGCTTGAGAAGCGTAGCTGGACTTTATTCCAGCTAACAGCAAAATCCACAAGAACAGAACCCTTATAAAATTATTCTGATCTCTTCTCTGGCTATAGCTACTCTGAGGCGATTTGGAAAATGCTATAAATTAAAGTGGTGATGTCAAAGCTTTTTATTTGAGGAGATGCTAATAAAAGAACTCATTGATATCTTCACCTTTTATAACACTTGACTGTTACGAGGAAAAATCATTTTATGTTAAAAGGATGATTTTCGTTCAAATACAGATAATTATTTCTCTAATTTTATTATTACCATGGCCCAGCATATAATATCAGATGTTGCCTTATTTATTAATTTTCAACATCTCTAGCTTTTTGGAAATATCTACAATGACAGGTGGCCACTTTACCCATTACCATACAATTTTCATAGAGACATAGAACAAAATAGGAAGAATCTTCTGCTGGGATGTCATTGTGGAAGGGGAGCTCTCTTGGACCCTAAAAATCAGTGATCCCACTGAGCCACTGCAGATGGCTTCGTGAGCGTTTAGAGAATTCTGGTGTAGAGTGAAGTCCATCTCATTCTGATCTGCCACCTTCCGGTGTACTCGCCTCATAGGAACCATCCGTTTGAAAGGCCATTGGGCGTAACTTACCCGACAGTTCAGAGGCTGCTCTCGTTTGCCCCCAGCTGCAGGTTCTTCCTTTCAATCTCCTTGTACATTTCTTGAATCTCTTTATTTCATATATTTTTTTCTTCTGTGCATGCCCCAGAGTCTCAAGAAATGATATTTACTGTTGCTGGGACAGGCCGGGGAGTCCAGGCACATGAGTCATCTTTTGGTTAAAGGGTATGTTTGCTTTACTTGTTAACTCTAGCTTAACTCATAGAAAAAACGATCTCAGCAAGGTAGTTCTCTGGAAGGGTAGTTCTTTAAGAAACATGAACCTTTCGTTCTTTTGAGATAAAGCAAAGTAGTTATTTCTTATTTTAAGAGCAAGGCAAATAAATGGCTATAGTCTGAGTTATTTTCATGCACAAAAGGGTAAGATTGTTGGAAACATGATCCACAGCTTTGAAATATTAAGATAATGAATGAAATCATTATATCAGTCACCTTTAAATAGAGTCTTTGCTGCAAATGGCTGAAAAACAATAACTTCTTCCTCACAATGAAAAGGGTTTATATGGGGGCGCCTGGGTGGCTCAGTGGGTTAAAGCCTCTGCCTTCGGCTCAGGTCATGATCTCAGGGTCCTGGGACCGAGGCCCGCATCGGGTTCTCTGCTCAGCGGGGAGCCTGCTTCCTCCTCTCTCTCTGCCTACTTGTAATCTCTCTCTGTCAAATAAATAAATAAAATCTTAAAAAAAAAAAAAAGAAAAGGGTTTATATGATCATCCAAACAAGCTTTCCCCCTCCTATTGCCCTATCCTAGAGATCTAACAATACCTAGAGTGCTGTCAAAATAAACACTCTGTGGGGCGCCTGGGTGGCTCAGTGGGTTAAAGCCGCTGCCTTCGGCTCAGGTCATGATCCCAGGGTCCTGGGATCGAGGCCCACATCGGGCTCTCTGCTCAGCAGGGAGCCTGCTTCCTCCTCTCTCCTCTCTCTCTGCCTGCCTCTCTGCCTACTTGTGGTCTCTCTCTGTGTCAAATGAATAAATTAAAAAAATCTTAAAAAAAAAAAACACTCTGTGAAACTCTGGATTTCACAAACGATTACTTCAATCAGCAGTAACNAAATCTTAAAAAAAAAAACACTCTGTGAAACTCTGGATTTCACAAACGATTACTTCAATCAGCAGTAACCCTGAAACTCTGAGATATTACACAGCCCCCTCAATTTTCAATGATTTTCCCATTAAAGGGATTGTAATAGGTATTGCTCTTGAAAAGAAATCTCTGACTCCACTTTTAAAAACCGTTTAGAATAAATTGCTCAAAATTGCCTTCCCCCGGGGCGCCTGCTCAGGTCATGATCCCAGTGTCCTGGGATGGAGCTCTGCATCAGGATCCCTGCTCTGCAGGAAGCCTGCTTCTCCCTCTCCCACGCCTCCTGCTTGTGTTCCGTCTCTCGCTGTGTCTCTCTCTGTCAAATAAATAAAGTCTTAAAAAAAAATGTCTTCCCCTTTAGGAATGCATCCAGTTAATTAAAATATTTTTTTTTTAAAGAGAGAGAGAGAGAGAGAGAGAAGGAAAAAGGGGTTGAGGGGGACAGAAGAGGGAGAGGGAGAGAGAGAGAGAGAATCTTAAGCAGGTTCTGTGCCCAGCATGGAGCCCCGCATGGGGTTCTATCTCATGACCCTGAGATCATGACCTGAGCTGAAGTCAAGAGTCAGACACTGCACTGACTGAGCCACCCAGACGCACCAAAATCTGTATTGATTCTTATTCTTTTCTGATTATAGGATATTTATTGTGGAAGATTTAGAAAATATGGAAAAGTGTGAAGAGGAAGATTAAAATCATTTTTAATAAGCAGACAAAAATCACTCCAATATTTGGAGTAAATACTCTTTCTTTTCAATATTGTACTAGATAGAGATCCTATAGTATTACTTATATACAACATGATTCTGTATATAGAAAATTCAAAAGAACCTACAGAGATATATTGAAATTAATAAATGAATTTAGTAAGATTACTGGATGTAGTTTATTATAGAAATGTTTATTATAGGAAAAAATGTCTCTATAAACCAGCAAAAGCAAATTTAACCTGGAAAGATTTAAAATAGCCTCTGCAAGTGCACTCTTTACATCCGATGATGATTACACTTCTATGAGAGGTTCACAGTATAGCTTGAGATTGGCTAAAATGGATATTATGCTAAGCTGAAGCAGGAAAATAAATAGTGCAATGAAAAAAGAACAGTATGGGGATGGAGAATGTGGAGACTTACATTTTCCTCTTGATTCTTCAACAACCAACTATGTGTTCCTCAGCAAATCACTTTATTTCATTGAAATTGTTTTGTCTTTTGAAAATAAGTATTCTTCAAACTTTTTTCAAAATATTTTCAAAAATATTAATTTTAGCTCAAATACAGAAAGCAGCTAAAATCAATATTCCTCAAGTAACATATTTTCACCATGTGGTGGGACATGATTATCTAAGCAGGTCTGAAGATTCTCTGAAGTACACCAGGGAGACCACTGCTCCAAGGTAACGTGCTTTAACATGCATGGTAATAACTTACCCAACACCGGAGTCAGTGAGAACCAGAATACAGGTACCTGGTTCAGTCTGTTCTCTTTCTCCTGTACTGTGTTGAGACTTTAAATATTGAGATCTCAGGCTAAGAAGGAAAACAGCGTGGTGTGCTGCAGACCTCTGTTGAAGACACTTTGGAGGTGTGGTACAGGACTTTCACCGTTCAGTATCTGAGAAGATAAATAGGAGAAAAAATATATATGGTGACTGGGCAGGAAAATACATCATTTAAGTATATACACTTCTTTTTCTAGTTGGTTCTTTGAGGCCTTAAAATTAAATACAGTTTTCCTATGATCGTGGTATTTGGAGCAAACGGCAGAAGCTAGCAGTCATAACCTAGAGAGATAAAAGTCAGAAGCCAACAGGAAGAACTTAAGTAGGGTTGTTAAGTAATGTGGGCTATGCCGAGGACAGAGAAATGAGGTCACGTGCCACAGCACAGGAAAAACACAGGTGGTGAGAGATATATGTGGTATGGAGGAATTCTTGAGATGGAGTGCAAATATCTGTGATTGAAATACTAGAACTCATCTGGCATCAGTGGAGAAGCTGGTATCTTTTTAATGATGTGCATGGGTTCTCCATCCTAAGCCACTTTGGATGGCTCGATGATACATCCCACTCAAGGTCTTTTTCTAGAGTGGTGATTGTGATTGGCAAACTATAGGCAGGGAGGTGAATCGAGCTTGCTACCTGTCTTACAAATAAAGTTTTATTGGGATAAAGTCACACAACTAGTCATTGTCGATAGCTCCATTTGCACTACAACGGTAGAGTTGAGTCTTTGCAAAACAGACTATACAGCCTAGAGAGCCTAAAGTATTTACTATGTGGCCCTTTACAGAAAAAATTTTCTGAACCCTGAAACCCAGAGGGAGAGATTTCTGGCCAGATCAATACAACCACAGTGTCCAATTGGCTTTGAGAAGTAGAAGTAGAAACAGTTTTGTTTTGTTTTGTTTTTACTGGTGATTGTTTTAGCACTACCAACTGGACGTGTGCACGATGTTCAGGTAGGCCTCTGTGCAAGAATATGAGTGTCCTCTAAACGGTATTTGGACACATGCTGCTGAGAAACAAAGCGTACTATGAAATTCACCAGCTGAACTGTTCAGCAACTGCAGGCCTCCTAAAGTGTTGGCTGGTGACATGGAATACCTTTTTCAATAAAATGCTCTGTATCTGTATAAAGCAGAAAGTTGCTACTGAGCTTCAATGTGTAGACCGACCAGCAGAAAAAGGCTTCATTGTGAAGGAACAGAAGGGCATAGAGGAAATTAGAGCCAGGACATGGAAAGTTAAAATGGAGCAATTATAATTTTTCTACAAGGAGAATATGTATTCTGTTAAAAATCTTTATTCTTTTCTTAATGATAATAGATTCACAGCCAAATGACATTTTCTGCCAAGAAAATAACCCCAAAACATAAGATAATGAACAGTGGAAGCTGCTGACTATCTGAAGGCTTTTTCATATGCTAACTATTCACATGCCAACTTATTATTATAGGAAAAATACTATAATTTCTCATTAGAGCCAAGGCTAATGACCCCATCTATTTTCCTGGCCCTTTTGAGTGTACTTTGTCAGTCAATGTGTGAGAAGATAAAGTAAAATTACAAATTGAATTATTCACTCAGAGAATCAGAAATCAAAACTCTCAAATGGAGGAAAGAGTCTAAATTGACTATATTTAATTTCTTAATGACTATTCTTCATTAATTCATTCTTTGCAACTAGAGTTACAAATACAACAGCCTCCATGAAGTATTCTCTCAGTGACCACCAGGAACCTCCTAATTGTCAAACTGAAGGACCACCTTTCAATCTGCTCTTGGCTTCTGGGGTATCTTACGATCCATGTTTTTCTCAGGAAATTCCTCTCCTTCTTCTTATGATTCTCTTCTTACTCCTCTCCAGAATTCTATCCTCAGCCTCTTTTATCAGGTATTTCATCTACTTCCATGGATTTATCCTTTACCTTTGTGTTGATTGCTTCCTAGCCCACTGATCTCTGTACACTTGACCCTTGAACAACATGGGAATTAGGTGTGCAGATCTCCCATGCACTCAAAAATCCACATGTAACTTCTGAGGCCCTAAAAATGAAAAGCCTACTATTGACTGGAAGCCTTACTGATAACACAGTCAATGAACACTCATTTTGTATGTTGCATGTATTAGATACTGTATTCTTACAATGAAGTAAGCTGAAGAAAAAACGTTATTAACAAAATCATAAGGAAGAGAAATTACATTTACTGTACTGTACTGTAAAATCCCCATAGAACAGACCCATGCAGTTCACACCCATGCTGTTCAAGGGTCAACTATATTCAAAGGTTCGCTAATAGTCTCCAAACAGAACACCATGTCCCAATGATGGCATCCTTCGCCTCCTACTTCCTGTATTCTACCGGATGCTAAATCCTGTGCTGTACTCTCTGCAGTGTCTCTCGTCAATGCACTTTCGTCCTTTCTATGTCTCTCTCGTGTCTGAAACTACAGCTCCACTTCCAGCCTTGATGAACTCACAACTAGAGGATTCCCTCAGTGGCTTCCATGGTGCTGTCTTTCCTCCTAAACTACTCTTCCTGGTTAGTCAGTCTGGAGCTCACCTCTCAGAGGCACAACTCTACTCAAAATGTCAGTGGTGCTCTTTTCTGAAGACCACTGAATTAGGACCAGAGTCTTAATGCCTAATATTTGAAACCCTGAACAAATTGATCCCATATGACCCTTTTAGACTTATTTTCTCTTCTTCCTTTTGCATATTCCATTAGCCAAACAAATTGGACAATTTGCTCAAAACGGGCTACAGAATCTCCTGATATTGTCCTTTCTTGAAACTTTTTCTTCCCCAATTTTGTATTCTGAAGTATAGTATATTATGTATTTGTTCTTCAAGGGCCATTCCAAATGTATTGCCTTCTTAAACCTCTCTGTATTTCATAAGCACGTTCACTCTTAGGATCAGAAACTACATGATTCCTCCATCCTTTAAGGTTACATAGCTCTTTTTTTACCTCTTGTATGGGAAGTATTATTGCCAGGCCTTATGACTATTTGTTTGCTGTATTAACACCTACTCTCTCTTATTCCATGTGATATATTCAAATTTCCTTAATAACAGAGCCTGAATAATATAGTCATTTTTATAACTGAGTAAAAGAGAAGTTAAATAAATGTTGATTGAATTGAGTTGTCTACACACAATGAATGTGCAAGAAAATTGCTGAATTTTACATTATGTCTATCCATGTATACACTTAGCTAAAATTCCACGATGCAGGTTCTAATTGATCTAGCATAAGAGACAACAGATTTTCCTACAGCAGAGGGCTTCAAAAATTGTTTTTACTTACATAGTTGCTGACTTGTTGAGCAGTGCATAATGATGATATTAAATTGAATAAACCCTTTGGTGATTCTTTGGAATGCAAAGAAAATGAACTGCTATTTAGACTCTCAATCTAAAACTTGCTTAATGTAGATAGGAATAGAAATATAGTTTGAGATAAACCAAGTCAAACCTCTGCAAGTTTTTTTGCCCCTCCTAGGGTTACAGAGAAATCTGGATTCAACTTTAATCCAGGGCTTATGGGGAAGAGGCAAGAAGAAAGGTGATTGAGGTGGAAGGAGTCTTGCCCAAATTCTTGAACTGGCTTCTTAGTTTGCTCCATGACATGCACCTTGAACACTAATACCAAGTTTTCTGTCTTAATCTGTTCTGGCTGCTGAAACAAAAATGTCATGGACTGAGTGGCTTATCAACAGCAGAGATTTATTCTTCACAGTTCTAGAGGCTGGGAAGTCCAAGGTCAGTGTGCTGACAGATGCGCAATCTGGTGAGGGCCCACTTCCTGGTTCATAGATGACAGAAGGGGCAAGAGAGCTCGCCAAGATCTCTTTTATCTTTTAAGGCACTAATTCCACTCATTGGGGTCCACTCTTACAACCTAATCGCCACCCAAACCCCCACCTCCAAATACCATCACACTGGGGATTAGGTTCCAATATATGAATTTGGGGAGATGTAAAGATTCACTCTAAATTTCCACCATGATGAAAATAACAGTTGAATATTTGGGAAGCCTTTTATGGCTTGCAAAGCACTTTTCAAAGTGCCACCGGCACAGTGATATCTATTCACCCATTCTGATCAATACATAAATATTAACCTAACACCTGTTACACACCAGACATTATGTTGAAACCTAAAAAGAAAAAGGATGAATGAGTTTGGTTAATTTTTCAAGAATGTTAGTTAAAAGATAATAATAGTTGAATGGGAAAAAATGAATATGAGAAGTACTGACAGTTATAAGAAACTTATCCCAGAAATCATAACCTCTCCCGTGCATGTAGCCACTTACTCTCTTTTCTTTAGCTCACATTTATTATAATTACCATTATCATTATTTAAAGCCTTTTGTTCACTCTTCAGCAAAAATTTACTGTAAGGCCCTGTTCTAGGCACTAGACAGGGAAAAAAATCCTGCCTTCATGGAATTTATAATCTATTGGGCGGAAGAGAGCAAAAACAAACTCAATGAGCAAATAATATAGTTTTTTTTAGCAGCATTTCTTTAATATTTATTGAAATATTGTATCCTTCTAAAAATGCAGGTCATTCTCCTGCCCCTATGTTTTCTTGAGGGAATCTGCCGTGTCTTGTCTCAGAAAATCTAATCCTACAGGACCTGTTGCAGGTCTCATGATTCTGCCTCTTGGGCCAGTCTAATGGGCCAGGATGGGGCAGGAGTCAGTTGGATTTTATGTGCCAGATTATGGATGGGAACTCCAGTGAGACATAACATGAAATTTACTTCAGCCACTTGCAAGGAGAAGCAGAAAAAACCTCTCCGCAGAGGGACGGAAGAATGAAGTGGGGACTTGAAGAAATGTGCCCAGATAGTATAAATGTTGTCCCTGATGAGGCTCCGCTATACTTCTTTCCCTTGGATTCCCTAAGGTACCCCTGTTCCCCTTCCATAGCACCTAGCAGCCATTTCTGTACTCTCTGCTCCTAAGAGTTTGACTTTTTCTTTTTACTTTACATACAAGTGATACCATGCAGTATTTGTCTTTATCTGACTTATTTCACTTAGCATAATGTCATCACATTTCATCCACGTTGTCACACATGACAGGATTTCCTTCTTTCTCATGACTGAATGATATTTCATCACACACACCACTTTGTTCATTTACCTGTTGATGGACACAGGTCGTTTCCATATGTTCCCTATTGTGAATAATGCTGCAAAGAATTCATGAGGGTGGAAATATGTCTTCAAGATTCTGTTTTCATTTCCTTTGGGTATATAACCAGTAAGGGAATTACTGGATCATAGGGTAGTTCTATTTTTAATTTTTTGAGGAACCTCCATACTGTTTTCCAGAATGGTCGCACCAGTTTGTGTTCCCACCAACAGTGCACGAGGCTTCCCTTTTCTCCACATCTTTGCCAACAGTTGTCATCTCCCGTCTTTTTGATAATAGCCATTCTGACAGGTGTGAGGTAATAGCTCCTTGTGGTTTGGATTTGCATTTCCCTGATGTTGAGTAATGTTGAGCATCTTTCATGTGTCTGTTGGTCATTTGTACAGCCCTCATTTTTATGCAGGTAAAGCATCATTAATAAAGGAGAATCTAAGTCTCTGGGTACATTAGTGATTAACCAAGTTCATGCAACAAGTAAATGGTAAAAGGGGAATTAGAGGTCTTCTGCTGTCTAGTGGAACCTGTTTCACTTTGTTTTTTATTAGCTTTCAGCACTGCTGTGGCAAACCCAAAACATTCTGTTAAGCTTATTTTACTTTAATAGACTTGCTAATGTTTTGAGTGCAATCAGAAAAAAAGCCTTTTTATAAACTAGATCTAAAAAAAGAGTAAGGATCTAATAAGCATTCTTGGCAGTTTAATTTTAATATTTAGTTAAAGTATTTTCTTTATTTTATTAAAGTAATCTATTTATATTGTTTAAAAAAAACAGAATTCAAAGCTCTAAGACAGCAAAACAATGCCACTTCTTTACCCTTTCCTACTTCCTTGTCTTTTCTCTAGGACCAGTCACTTTCAATTAGAGCTGGTTTGTTTTTCTTTACTTTTCTTCTCTTTTCTGTTTTCTTCCTTTCTATTTCTTAGTGCTAGTACCCATAAAACTCCATTTATCCCAGCCCCAGGTCTCTGTGTTATAGCTTTCATGTAAACTCCATCATACACTGTTATAATTTATGCTGTAAATTATGCATTCATAAGAAGGATAACATTGCCCTCAAGAGGATGAAAATTGATTGTTGGTGGGGGTGGCGAAAAATTTGTAGATATTACAATAGTCTGTAGCCCTGTAAAGGTTAACTCTACCCAATAGAAACTTATTCCTTACAATTTAACTTCTCTCATTGAGAAGTTTTTTTGGTATGTGGTTTTGCTTTGTTTTGTTTTTTTTGTTTTTTGTTTTTTGTTTTGGAATCATGCAAATAGCGCTGACATCGAGTTTATGGAAGAGTTGCAGAATGCATACAAGATCAGTGCTAAAATCTATGGTGAGCAGGTGACTTCTTTTCTTTTATTGTTTGCTCTGTCTTGAGGCATATTGCAAGAGGAAGCATAATCATGAGATGTTTACGTGTGATCCTCAGTGTTTTTATGTGTGACTTAGGTCTTGAGAATGAAATAAAAATAGTTTATACTTTTTATTCAGTTCTGTAAATTATTCACTATTATATTAAGTGCTGAAAAGAAAAAAATGTTGACAATATCCAAATGAATATCTAGCAGTTATAAAAGTTATTTTCTCATATCAAGCAAAAGCTAAGGGTTGAGTTCACTAAAAATAATTTTTCAGCAACTTAATTTTTAAATTTCAGCTAGCTCTTGAGTTATACAGTTTTGAACTACATGAGTCCATTGATTCATAATTTTTTTGATAAATACAGTGCAGTACTCTAAATGTATTTTCTCTTCCTTGTGATTTTCTTAATAGCATTTCCTCTTCTCTAACTTTATTGTAAGAATACAGTATATAATACATATATAGAATATCTGTTACAGTATATTACAGTATAATTTACAGTAGACCCTTGCATTCTTCAAGGGTCAACTGTAAATTATGTTAAAAAAATAATAGCTTCAAAACCTCTTATTACTCTGTATTGTGTATGTTGATAATTTGCATATTAATTTCAACATTATAATTTATAGAACTAAATAAGTTCCATTAAAATTTACTGCACAATAATCACACAGTTATGAAGTTGTTACATGACACTAGCTTTTTAATATTTTAACTTTTAAAAGTGTAGTCATTCTGACACCTGCATTGAGCAAAAGGAGTAGACTTTATATTTTTTCTTTTTATATATAAAGTACAGATATGCATACGACATATAAGCAGGTACACAATATATCATGGGTGTTAACATTACATTGCAGGAGATGAATAATTAGGGGAAAAAAAGCTGAAAAAGTTTCTTAAGGAGTGATAATGAAAAAAAGGTTGTGAAGCTGATTTAAACTATCATATGTATTTCCAAGAAATTAAAATGAAAAAATAATTGCTTCTTTATGTACATTCACAATTTTATCATTTCTGATCTTCGGTCTGTGTGTAAGATTTGATTTTCCAGGCCTAGTGTCTCCTGCTGGAGAAGATGGGGAGGTGGTTGCTTGTCTTGAATGAGGTAACCTGATGCCTTTAAGTCCTTTGCCTCACAGGGTCCTGCAGGTTAAAATGCGACTCTTTAATATTCATCCCACGTGCCTTTTAGCACATAGCTTGCTCTGTTCTAAGTCAGACACTATTTTTCCATCTGCTTTCTGTTTCCAAAAGTTACTGAAATATTATGTCTACTGACATCTCTGTTCTTCTTTTCCTTTTGGATTTACAACATTTTGTTTCCTATTATAATGGAGATCGATGAAATAAGTTTATATGGCCAATTGCTATGTTCAGTAGAAATTCATGTAGCTTCCTAAATGGGAATAAAAATAATGTTTTAACCATATTCATTTAACCGGATACTTTCCCTATCCTTCCCTGTTTAAAAAAAAAAAATTTAACGTGCATAAAGCCTTTTGGATTTCTTCTGTAAATTAAGCTTCGCAATCTGTTTTGATAACATATATAAAGAATACAATTCATAAGGCTGTGAGGGAAAAATTTGTATTCAGCTTCAAGCTGAACTCGCCTGGGGTACTATTATGATAAATGCATGCTGCGGTTTTATGGTTTCTCTTAAAGCTGACATTTAGGGATTAACAGGTATTTTTACCCCACCGGGCACTGGGGAGATACATGCCAGAGGAGGCAGGAAAACAAAGAGAGTAGCAGAGAATTAGTTACAAAACTGTGGTGATTTCATTATTCTACAAGGACTAGACGGTTGAATGAAACTGTGCTTGAATAAAAGTGCTTTTTCTGCTCTTCTTTCCAGTGATCCTGGAAGAAATCAGTCGGGGACAACAATCACAAAATAGGCTGGATGAATGAACCATCCCCAGTGCTAGCTCACCACGCGAACCCCTCAAGATGGTGTGGACACAGCCCGACCCTTCAGGAAAAGAGACCTCAAAAACCTTTCACTGACACCACGGAATATGCCAAGTTGACCTTTTGAGTGATTACATTGGCTCTATCTTTGAACTACATGAGTCCATTGATACGTAAGTAGTCTATTTGAATAAAAACAGTGCTGTCTCAGGCTTTCTCAAGTACGGAAGAGCACAAAGATAAATCCCATTACAGGAATTTCATCGTTTATCCAGTCTACTCTTTTTTTTTAACCGATTTCTTGAAGCATGATTGACATACAAAATGTTGTACGTATTTACTGTTTACAACTTGATGGGTTTGGAAGTATACACCTGTAAAGCTATCACCACAATCTATGCCATAAACATACCCATCTCCTCCAAAAGTTTCCTCCCACACTCATTATTATTTTGTGTGTGTGATACTAACGTTTAACAGAAGTCCTACCTCCTTAGCGAAATTTTAAGTATACAATACTTTACTGTTTGCTCGGGCATTATGCTGTAGAATCTGTAGGATAGACCTCTAGGATTTATTCATCTTGTTTAACTGAGCTCTTGTGCCCTTGGCTCATAGCTGCCCATTACCCCTTCCTTCAGTTCCTACAACTACCATTCTGCTCTCTTTTTCTATGAGTTTGTATCCAGTCTACTCTTTATCCAATACAGTTACCAAATCTAGAAGCAATTGTTTCAGTGCTTTCATTTAGTATACAGTTTATGTTATTCATATTTCAATATTATTGTTTCAATATTATTCTTTATTGCATTTTTTTTTCTCTCCAGTACAGAATCCAGCCCAGGATCACATGTTTCATTTAGTCATCGTTGTCTCTCTTGATACAAGAACAGATTTCTGAATTTTCTTTGTCATTAGTGGCGTTGACAATTGTGAAGAATACAGGCCAACTACTTTTAGAATACTCATCACTTTCCTTTTGTCTGACAGTGTCACATCTGGAGATGACATCAATTGTTTTTTGAATCTCAAATCATTATTGCATTTTTAGAGTAAGTGCATTTTGGCAATACCTGCATTTGATGTACTAGTATATATTTAGCATTTTTGTTTCTATGTTCATGAGAAATATAAGCCTTAATTTTTCTTTCTTGAAATATATTTGTCAAGTTTTAGTGTTAAGCTTAGTTTGGCTGTATTAAATGAGTTGTTTGCTATTTTTCTATATTGTGGAAGAGTTTGTTTAAGATTGACGTTATTTTTAAATATTTACCAGTAAGTCCAATATGGATCTGAGTTTTTGAGGAGTCAATGATTTAATAAAATATACAATCAAGTTAATAGAAACAGGACTTTTTGGTTATCTATTTCTTTAATTTTGTTATTTTTGCTAAGTTTTTTTTTTCCTGGTAATTTGTCCGTTTCTCTCTTTTTTCTTTTTTTGGCATAAAATTGCTCAAAATATGCTTCTAAGTTATTTTTAGATTCTGTAGCCTCTTCAGGGATGTCTTTTTAAATTACTCTGGATATTAAAATTTTTGTAACTAATAATTATTCTTACGTCTTAAGGTTTCTCAATTTTATTAGTTTTTTCAAAGCTCTAATTTTTGGTCTGTTGATTTTCTCTTTAGCATGTTTGTTTTCTATTTTACTGATTTCTTCTCTTTATAATTTTCTTTTCATTTAGTTTAGGTTTAATTTTTTTTAAATGTTTAATAAGTTTATATCACTTGTCTTCAGCTTTTTCCCCCTTAACACATACATTTTAAAGTTTTTAAGTTTTAAGTTTCCCTTTGAACACTGTTTTCACTTTATTCTATAAGATTTAGTATGTTGCATTTCTTATTTAAATTAAAATATTTTCTAATTTCTACTTTTATTATGCCTTTGGTCCATAGATAAGCTAGAAGTGTATTACTTAGTTTCCAAATATTTATTATTTTTTTCCTATTAAAAAACTATTTTCTTGAAGGAAAAGTAAGGAAGGGTGTGTGTGGGGGGGTGGCTTTTGGTGTGAGGACCAATGTGAGAGTTCTTTCTCCCTATTTTCCCTACAGTCACTCCTCTTTTCAGCATCTCCCTCCAAAAAATATAGGTTTGAACACAGCTTGCCACCCATTGCGGGGTTGGGGAGGCACAGCTGGAGTCAAAAAAATAATGCCCACATTCTACAGGAGATGGATTCAGTGAGTGTCTGGGGGCAACTGGTGGGGGAGGGAAGGAGAGAAGGTTGGCTGAGGAAGCGGCTGAATGGAGGGAGGGTAGAGAGGCTTGGACCCTCCCTCTCCGAGCACCCCCACCCCTTCCTTGCAGTCCCCTTCGAGCAAAACTGATCCTCGTAGTCCTTGTCCTTTATCCCCTTCAGCCACAGCTGGCCAAAGTCCTCAAACACAGTACCCTCATCTGTGGCGTAGTTGGTGTCCACAGGGGCGTCTATTTCAGGAGCAGCTATCTGGGGCCAGGGAAGGGTGATGTGGTCATGGGCTTGGGGTGCATAAGAACAAAAGGCAGCTCCACAGAGACATCTCCACCACGCAACACCACCAGCTTCACCTTGACCCTGTAAGACATCAGGATTCCCAGCACCTCCTTGTTGGCACCCTCCTTCACAATAGTGCTGGAAGCCAGGTCGGAGTCCTCATGCTTGAGCTTCCTTTCCAGGACAAGACCATGCTTCTTCCGGTTGTCACTGAGCAGCGGGGTGATGGTATACACCTTCTGAATGGGGAACTGCATGATACCTGGTCATTTTGTTCAATCTGAGTCCCAGGACTCTTGTCCTGGGCAGCTGAAGGAGCAGATGTGGGCATACTGTCTCACTAAGACTTTGATTTTCATGACGGTCTGGGCAGAGATGTTGGTGATGTGGACGTTGACAGTGAGGGGCTCCCCATGATAGTTCAGCTCCTTGTCCAGGGAAGTCTCAAGGTGCAGGGACTGGTCAGACACGAAGTGGTGGGTGGTTTCTCTGGGGCAAAATGTACCTTTCCGATCACCAGACATGTGGATCTCCTTTTGTGTTTTTTCTCTTCTAGTGATTTGGCAGAGAAGGCTCAAATCTCAAAGTCTGCTGCACAGGCCTTCCCTGTGTCCTCTGGTCCTGGCTGCAGGGTGATGGAGCAGGCAGATTCTAGGGTATTATATCTAGCTCCTCACAGCATAGTGGAAGGTGCAGGTGAGGGTCGAAAACATTTTGCTGTCCCTTAAGTAGTCAGGATCCATGAGGACCATGCCATCCACAGGGTCCACTTTGTCCAGTGATCTACAAAGTTCTGCTTGCCCAAGTACACCTTGAGGTTGCAGTTAGGGTTTGACTTCTTGAAGACCCTGGTGCCTGGTTTCCCGGCAAGGTGTGCACACCTGTAGCCCGCTGGGTTTGCGGCTCTCTGGCAAACTCTAATCCTTTGGCCAGGTCCCTGCTCCTCCCACACCACTGCGCACATGCACAGTTGCCTCTAAATATTTTCGAATACTTATGCATGATTAAATTCCACTGTTGTTTGGGATTATATTTATGTACCTCCATCCCTCTAAACTATTGAGACTCGCATTATAGCTCAATATATGATCATTTATCAGCATATGGTAAATGTTTTGCATGCCCCTGAAAAGTGTATATGAAGTTTTGCATTCTTTTATCTATTTCAGTTAGGCCAAATTTATTAAGAATGTCCTTCCAATTTTCTACGTTTTTACTGATTTTTAGTTGTTCTATCAGTTACTGTTGAGAAGTACATTAAAATCTTCCAAGAGCACTACCCATTCCTTGAATTGTGGCTACTTTCAACATCCTCTTAGCTTGCCCT
>LNAC01000007.1:9393339-9477602 GCA_002007465.1 Ailurus styani
CAGCCCCTCAATCCCCGGCACTGTGGAGTAGCAAAAAACTCCCATAGGCTGTTTTTTGTTAAGACTCTGGCCCACAGCACTCATATTTTAGAAAATTCCTTAAAATGAAAAGTGGCAGAGAATTTCTCTTACTACAGTGGATTTTCCTTTTCTGGGTTTCTTTGCTGCTAAAGTATATCTTGCCCTTATTATTCTTTTTAAGTTCAACATTTAGAGTTGCTTTCCTAGGAGGTCTGGTTTGATAGAAAGTACTACGCCAGAGAGAAAATCAAAGTCACACATGCATTCGCGTTTTGTAGGGATTTGGAAAGTTAGAAAAGAAAAAAGAGAAATTAAAAGATCTTCCAACATCTTCACCTGGCTTCTTCCTAGTCACCTTTCTGTTTTCTGCCTCAATTAACTTCTTCAGAGTCAAAGCAACCTTCATTTATATTAAATTAGATGCTATTCATAGCACCTTGGTTTTTTGTTAGTTTGTTTTGGTTTACACTTTTTTTATGATGTGTTATTATAGATTTATTTTTGTATTCATTTGATTAACATTTGTCTGTTTCACTAGATTATTAGTTCTAGTGTGGCATGGACCATGTCTGCTACTCTCCGTAAACATAGTATCTATTATCGACTATTTGATATTTATAAGATGTGCTTTTTGAACAGTATTTCTTTCTTGTCTGTATATATGTGTATATTTTCAGTTAATATTCTATTACGCATATAATCTTTATATGCATTTTTCCATTTTATGTATTTTAAAAATTCATTTGATAGCATATCATAAACACTCTCCATATGAAGATTGTCATCTAAGAATAGCTCAGTCACCAATTATCTGAAGTCTGCCATGTCAATTAACATTTTTAGGGCTCAGTTTCCTTATCTGTAAAATAAGGAAATGATAATTGCTCTAACTATGCATTTGGAGAATTGTCAAAAGTAAACAAGCCCACAGATATGCAAGGAAATTATGAAATAAAAGACACTGAACATGAAATAGTTAAGCATTGAGGGATTAAATTGTTGTTACCATTGTTGCCTGGTCAATTGTCTACAAAACGACCCCTGGGACCATACGTGATTTGACAGATCCATGTTCATCTCAGATCTCTAAGGAAGATGTAATGCTTTCTATTGACCACATAGACAGAGAAGCTTCACACATGGAATGTTTACATCATGGAAGAGGGATGAGTGTCATAGAGCAATTAGGTAAGAAAACAACATAGAACAAGATGCAGCTATTTCTATTACAGAAAAGTAGGCAATTAGCTTTTTGTAGAGCACTTTAGAGGGAGACAAACATCTGCAGAAATGTAATAAACACTCAGTTGCTTCTAAGTAAGTGCATGAGCAAAGAGAAATAATTGCAGTTATTAATAAGGGATGAGAAAGAAAAAAAAAAGCTCTCCTGTCTTAGAAGATTTGAAAGAAAATCACTGCAAGACAAATCCAGATGAGATCAGATCATTTTTTTTCTAGCTATGCTGGGTTATCAGCAGGTGATATGAGTACATTATCAATGTATACTTTTCCAGTTTTTGTAATTTTCTTATTAATTCACTTATTTTTCTCTTTTGGTTATCATACACATATGGCATTATCACTGTTGAATATTGCTCCCATCATTACCACAAATATTTCTGTTTTCTTGATAAATTCTTGAGATTAAGTGAAAACCTTCAAGTACTATTATATGTGATAACTGGATGAGTAGGCTCTGCCTAACCATTAGAGTCAAAGTTCTGGTAGCCAGAGTTTGCAAAACAAGGTGAACAGTATCACCTACATTATGCTCTCTCTCAAGAATGATCCTTCCCAGCTAAACCTTACACTATTTATTTTGAAGAATAAAGCTAAAAAAAAAGCCACTATATAATTGCAAGGTATCAATATAGAAACACTCCAGAGTAATAGATTTCTTATCTCTATAATATAAATTCTACTTTCCCTAAATTTTCAGGGGGGGGCGGATTTTAGTATATTCCCAAGAGTTACAAAGTAATTACAAAGTAATTCTAAGTTTCTTTTATTTGGAAAGTGTTGCATTACTCTGGAACTAGAATCATTTCATCAGAGAATTTGGCAATAAATATATTTCCCAAATGCTTGTTCTTTTAAGTTCTATCTGGCAAAGTGGGCATTTAATTAACAGAGTGAGAAAATAGAGATTTAGTCTAGAGCTTAATTGGGCTAGGACTGAGTGTAGAAACTAGAAGAAACTGAAAGATTCATCAGCCTCTGGTTTCTCCAATTTTATAAATGATTATTGGTGACTAAGAGAGCAATCTCCTCCCTCCTCCATACCATTTGTGGAAAAAGAAACACAGAAAATCCCCTGCTTTGACATTGCTGTACTAAGGTGATTCCATTTGTTAAAGATGCCAAGTGAATACAATTATTCCTGTTCATTAATTACTAGTTAAATCAGCTTTATTGTCACAAGAAACTTGGAAAGTTATGAGAACTCAAGAATGCCAAGGTAGTAAAATATAGAAGCACATTTGCAATTGTGAATTATTCAGAACTCAAGATAGACAATTTATTACTACTTGTTGCTATAATAAATCCTTGCTAATGGAACTGTATTAATTTGGAGTTTGGGATGATTTGGAGTCTTGGCTGAGATCTGTCCTTTTATTCATTACAAAGACAGGGTTTGGA
This sequence comes from Ailurus styani, assembly GCA_002007465.1. Taxonomy (NCBI): domain Eukaryota; kingdom Metazoa; phylum Chordata; class Mammalia; order Carnivora; family Ailuridae; genus Ailurus; species Ailurus styani. Next base: position 9,396,001 of record LNAC01000007.1, read on the forward strand.
AAGCAAGTTAGTAGTCAAGCAATAAGTATAATACATATTTTTAAAATCTAGGCTCTCTGCTGCCCTTCTCTATTAATAAATAATAAATGCCATTATTACATTTTTGACCCAACAAAAGAGGAAGATGCAAAAGCAGGTCTTGTCACACATGAAGCAGTAGTAATAAAACCCTTAGACCACTGAAAAGAAGAGGAGAGAAGCAAAGTTTAAGGAAGTAATGGGGGTAGATAGTCATGAGTAGCAGTGCGCTGGTGAATATTTAACCATTGTAGAATTTATCAGTTTCTGTTGTGTAAATACTCACACTATGGACAATTTCAGGCTACAAATCTGATACTATTGAGGGCAGAGATAGAAAAAATATACATAAGTAACTTCAAGGGCATAGGTATTTATAAAGTCTGTTTTATTAGTAAAATGCTAATAAAATTAGTAAAAATATTAAGATCATTAGGATGTGAATATTTGGAGTATTTATTACCTTTGTTTTTAATTAACTTAAATGCAAGTTCATATAATTTAATTTAAAATAAAGTCTGTGTTTAACAACTAGCTGGCAACCTTTCTGAATTTTCCTGAGCTGGAATAAATAAGCTGGCTCTAGTACACCACTAAATCTTAGTACCACTCTCTTTCTCAGAGTTGAAACCTAAGGGACAGCAAAACATATCCAAATATATTGTGGGGAATCCAAAAGCACTGGCCCTTGAATTCTGATACCCTGGACATGGACTGAAAAGATTACAAAGCTTGCCGAGAAGCCCTGGATTCAGAATGGTGTCACAAACAATATGGCGTTGAACAAGCAAGCAGCAACGTTGGAGGAAATAAATGGACTAGGTATAATTTTACCAGTTGTGGAAAGCCTATTTGTGGTGTCCACAGCTCTTGTGTGCCTAGAGAGAGTAACAAGAAGATATTAAGAAAACTGACAGAACAGAAAAGGCCTTGAGTAGGTGCTATGACCAGGAACACACGTTTCATAGTGAGTATCTACATAAAGCCTTAAAAGACCAAATGGAAAGACTAGTTCAAAATGAATACCAGTGGTAGACGGTGAGCACATTAGTACGACAAAGCCCATCATAGTGACAGCCAGCGTGGTGTGAAATGAGTCTGCGGATTACAACCCCCTTCCCCCACCACTTCAGTGAGTATGAAACACAGAAGGTAGAATAGAAATCCTATAACAGAGCAAAAGACAATATTGATAGGGAATTTAGATTTTGAACTGACTGAATGCTTACCTTGAACAATAATACTAATTTGATAATTTAAGATGTTTTTCCTCACTCATTGAGTTAGGGTCAGAAAGGCAAGAAGAACTCACAGAAAACAAAGTTACATTTTTGAAATACATCTGAGTTCTAGCAGGTAATTACCAATTCTGCTACAGTCAGCACACACCTGTAAGGAGAATGTTTCCTTACTTAAGAAATTTTTCAATAACCTCTCTATAATCTTAAAAAAATCTTTCTATGACCTTTAGTGTAAAATAATAATTTATAAATTGCATTTCATTCCCAAATACATTTCTAGCTAAGGTTTTTTCCTGCTTCTTTTTTTTTTCATTATGTTCTGTTAGCCACCATATAGTACGTCATTAGTTTCTGATGTAGTATTCAATGATTCATTAGTTGCGTATAACCCCCAGTGCTCATCACAACACGGAGCCCTCCTTAATACCCAGCTAGCTAAGATTTTACATTGTTTCTTTCTCATGTTTGCAAAAGCCTTCAGAAATCCCACGTTTATGCTTTCAGTCACCTCCAGAGCAAGTGTCTAAATCTGAGCTTCCAGTTCTTCTGACTTACAACCTTGATGTCACTATTTGTTTCTTCCCCTATGTCCCATCAACAGACACTTTCAATTCTGCCTCCATGGGCTTTCTTCTATCTCTTTATTCCTTCTGATTCCTCCTGTCTTAAGTAGAATCCAGGCTCCTTTCCCCTCATATTTAAGTAACTGTGGTTGTCTCCTAGCCGATCTCTCTACTTTCAGCCTCTGCTCTTCCTTCATCCTTCTAAATATAATGTTGGTTTTATTTCCTAGTAACCTCTGTTTATCATACCCTTACTCTGCTCTTCATCCACAATGGCGCTCTTATGTTGAGTCTAAATGCTCCTTGGCAGTCACTCTCTTCCATCAGCCAGCTGGTTTTTAACAGAGCATTGTAATTCTTTCCTACCACAAACTGTTTTCATGGCAAGCAATGTGCCTTGCAATTCTACTCCAACTCCCTACTTGTCTGCTCATTTCTCTATCCTTCCATGTCCTTGTCCTAAAATCCCTTCAACCCACTCAGAAAAGCCTATATTTTCTCAGCCAAAGCCCATTTCCTCCTCTAAACTTTCTTGATGTCTCCAGCCCACAGGCACAAGTTCCAGTTTAGAATATCTATAATGTTATAATCTTTTATATCATATCTTTTTATATAATATAATCTTATATCTATATATCATTATATCTATAATCTTTTTATATCATATGTTTTATATCATATAAAATATCATTGAACAGATGTTCTCTTGGTCTGTTCCTGATGTCTCATATATCAAACTGGATTGTAAACTACTTAAGAACAAAGTCTAGATCTTCTCCTTTTATATTCTTTGTTATGCTTAGCATAATCTTGGGCATATATGTTAATACTTTAAAAAATTTATTGCAAAAGCTATTATTGATTTATATTCATTAAGCAAATCTTATTGCCTTGGTTTATGGCAATATACATTTGAGGAATAAAATTTTATCTCTTTAAGGATACTTCATTAATTGAAACTGGCCTTTTTCCATCCAGTCTAAACCGAGGTGTTTACATGCAAATGACAATTTGCAAAAATAGAAATCCATAGGCAGGTGCTATGGATTAGTATGAAGTAGTTTATTTTTATGACTCTGTTTTAGTCGATATGTTTGATTTTATCACAGGAAAATAAAATGACTGACCCATCACCAACCTATCAATCATCCCTTTAGTTATTTTGTAATGCAGAATTGGGTATCAACTGGTTTATTCATTCATTTATTCAGCAAATGTAAATCAGACACTTGCTTTGTGTCAAGCATGAGTCTAGGACCTAGGTTTGTGGCAAGGTATATATGATCCCTTCTTTTAATAGCTTAGAGTCTTTCAAGAAGATAGACAATAATGAAAATACAAGTTAAAATACTCTGAAGGCAGTGAAGTAGTGTGGGTGGAAGAGCAAATTCTGGAGTTAGGCTACCTGCGTTGACACCTGATTGGCTTACAGCCTTCTAACTTCATGATACTGGCAAGTTTCTTAACCATACCAAGCCTCACTTTCTTCCCTTGTAAACTTGGAATAAAATTAGTTATCAAGAGAATCAAATTTAAAAACTTAATGTAAATTGCTAGAACTCAGAAGGCCATCTAAATTGGTGGCAGTAAATATATATAGATAAATTTGGAATTTTTTATAACCACAATCATGAACAGTGTAATGAAGGCAAGGTGCAGGATGGCAGATGCCGGGGCAGAGAGTCGGGAATCAGGGAGGTTTCCCTTGGGAAGTAAGAAAAGGAATGGCCTAAAAACTAATCTGTGGGATTAGAGGTTGAGTTAATCCCCAGAGGAAGATAGAATTTTAGAAGAAAGGCAAGAGTTATGGTCCAGAAGATGCAGGTAGGAGGTCAGGAGAGGAGAGGACACCAGCTTCTACTTCCTGACCTTTCTGGTAAACTTGGTAAGTTAGCAGCTACCACTGGGGAAAGGTCAGGAGAGGGCCTGGTTTTTTAAGGACAGCTGACAAAGAAGAGTTAAGGCTGTAAGTGGGTTTGTTTAAAATAGGTCATATTTTACCTACAACAGAAGAAGGACTAATCTTTGAGTCCAGTGTATCCAAGAGTGATGGGGGCAGGAAGTTGCTCAAGCTTCAGGCAAACAACTAACTAGACTAAGTGTCATTTAAAAAAACAAATGGGAGGTGTCTCACTGGCACAGTAGGTAGTGTGTCAGTCTCACAAAAAAAATAAATGGATTGGATGGTTTTCATGAAAGTTGACATATCTTATGATTAATGAGAGCATTGTTTTTTTCTTGGTTTGTGACATTATAGATGTCACAAGTAACTATTCACTTAGGTTAAAGAAACTTTTGTTCTTGGGCTTTTTAAGCTTGTAGAAGGCTTCATAATAATGCATTAAGCTTTTAAAATAGAAGGTCTTGAACTGAGTTGGTATATATGTATTTTAAGTTCTTCTTGATTTATAAAGCTCTTTTGGAAACAATGTGACTGGTACTGAATTAGACTTGACTGTTATTACTTAGCATATCGCCCGTCTAGAGTGTGGGTGTGATGATAGCTATGGGTGGCCCACCATATCTGCATAGCTCACCTCTACACACCAAAGCCTGCTTAATGAAATCTCTGCTACTCCCTACCTGGGGCCCTTTAATGATCCTGGGAAGAATCATCCAATGCATGAATCAAACCAGAAATGCCAGAGAGTAATGTTGTTGGAGTAGCCCTCAGCCTTGGACAATTGGAGATTTGGTAAAAAGATGCTCCCACTTTCTCTCCTCTCAGTTGGAGTAAGTCTGAGATGTGCTCCACATTGTCTCTTAGAAATCTGGTGCGGAATTAAGAGTACCAGATTCTGCCTGCTCCTGTCTGAATCAGGAAGATTCCTCTAACACATCTCCCTTCTCTGTTAATCACCGATTCTCCTTCCTTGTAGGCTGGCTCCTATCAATACATAAGCGTGCTACCATTTCTCCCTTCTTAAAACCAGAACAAACAAACAAACAAAAAACCCAAAAACCAATTACCTCTATTTCAACCTCCAGCTACCCTCCCATTTCTCTGCTTATATTTTCAGCAAAACTCAGTCTCCTATTTGTATGACCATTTTTCTTTTTTCATCATTCGATCTTTTCTTTTTCTGTGACAGATTCAATGATTTTTTTAAAAAAAGAAACAAGCATAAAAACTGTCAGCCTAAAAACTTTTTAATCAGATTTAAGACTTCATGTAAGAAAATATTTCATCATAGATGTTAACATCTTTTTCTATAAAGCACTGTGTTTCTACTAAATCATAAAATCCGATATGCTACAACAAAAACTTATGATGTACTATATGCTGGCTAACTGAACATAATAAAGAAATCAATAATAATATAAAATAATAGAAATTAAAAAAACAAACTTAAAAAAAGTAAAATTCTATATGACTTTTAAAAAATGAAGAACAGCACCAGGGATGGCTCTCAGAAGCAAAAATTAAATTGCTTTCATTCTCCTAATCACTTTAGAACATATTTATAGTATTGTCCAAATCTTGATTTAAAGTTCTTATTAATATACTATCAAAAGAAATGAAAGAAAGATGTAAAGAAAGATAAAACAAATTTGAAAACCATTATTTTTACGTTGCCTTGCAGAGCCTAAAGTTCCAAAGGAGACCTGTAAAGTCAAATTTTATAAATTTCTTTTTTCTACGTGGAATGAAAAAGGATTCTGACCGTTATTCAAAAAATTTTAGGTTCAAGTTTTAGCATTGTAGTAGTTTCATGATTTTATTTAATGTTTTTATTAGCTNGTCAAATTTTATAAATTTCTTTTTTCTACATGGAATGAAAAAGGATTCTGACCGTTATTCAAAAAATTTTTAGGTTCAAGTTTTAGCATTGTAGTAGTTTCATGATTTTATTTAATGTTTTTATTAGCTAAAATATGAGGCAATCACACTGAAGTGAAAATAGGAAGAATACATACTGTTATAGGAAGAGCTTCTGACTAGAAGGCTCCTTTCCAGATATTAGACCTTGGGGCCCAGATATGTAAGTGCCCTGATGCTGTAGTTTCGGAATAATAGCACTGAACCTAGACGGTTGTTACAAGGATTAAAGATAACGTCAAAGAGTTTTCTAACATAGAACTGTAGTGTAGTACAACTAACTGTAACGTAATAGCTTAAACTTAACCAAAATGCAGTTGGCCCTTGAACAGCATGTGTTTGAATTGCCTGGTCCACTTCTATGCAGACTTTTTTCAATAAATATATGGGAAAGTTTTTTGGAGATTTTCTCTTATGATTTTCTTAATACCATTGTCTTTTCTCCAGTTTACTTTATTGCAAGAGTGTAGCATATAATATATATAACATACAAAATATGTGTTAACTGTTTATATATATTATTAGTAAGGTTTCTTGTCAATGGTCAACAGTAGGCTGTTGGTAAGTTTTTGGGGAGTCAAAAGTTATACACAGATTTTTGACTGTGTGGGGGATTTGGCACCCCTAACTCCATGTTGTATCAATGGTCAACTGTAATTTTTTTCAAGATTTATTTTATTTATTTTAGAGAGAGAGAGACAGACAAAAGAGATAGCATAAGTGGGGGAAGGAACAGAGGGAGAGGAAGAGAAGCAGACTCCCCACTGAGTACATGAAGCAACTCAATCTCAGGATCCTGNAAGAGAGAGACAAAAGAGATAGCATAAGTGGGGGAAGGAACAGGGGGAGAGGAAGAGAAGCAGACTCCCCACTGAGTACATGAAGCAACTCAATCTCAGGATCCTGAGCTCATGACTTGAACTGAAATCAAGAGTTGGATGCTTAACCGACTGAGCCACCCAGGCTCCCCAAGGGTCAACTGTAATTAAAAACTATTATCTACTTCGCTTTCCAGAAATAACTCAAGAAGTTGAGAACAGAGAAATATACAACTAAAACCTAGCCGCACCACAGAAGATTAAAAAATTTTTTTTGAAAGCTCACATGGGGGCTGCCTGGGTGGCTCAGTTGGTTAAGTGTCTGCCTTTGGGTCAGGTCATGATCCCAGGGTCCTGGGATGGAGCCCCACATCAGGCTTCCTGCTCAGCAGGAAGTCTGCTTCGATCTCTGCCCCTACCCACACTCGTGCTCTCTCTCTATCTCTCTTTCATGCTTTCGCAAAGATAAATAAATAAAATCTTAAAAAAAAAAAAAAGAAAACTCACAAGGGATCTTTTTATATTAAACAGGTATTAAAGCTAGGACTTGTTACATGAAGGCAATCATATCTACATATATACAATGAGATTAACCAAGATGTTCAGTTTTAGTTCAATAATAAAGAACTGGAGCCTGGGTCACTATCACAGCTGAGAAATGACATCTTACAAACTTAAAAAAAGAATGTGATAAAATGGTGTTGTTTTTAGGGACTATTGCTCTAATGGACTTGAAAAAATTATTTATTCATCTTAAAAATTATTAAGCATTTGATGAAATTTTTAAAAAGATATGAATCTAACCATAGCTCTTTTTGATGGAGAAAATAAAGGATAAAAATGTTTAGTTGGTCAGGGCTGAACTAAACACGTAGCTCATTTTATCCTGTTCTTTGGTATTTATATAGGTTTCTAGGGTTTCTTAGGTTTATTACATCATCAAGGTAAACAGTAATGTCTAGGCTCTTCCCAGGTTCAACTTTAATTTTAAATCCAATTTTTTGGATCCAAAATGATTAAATCTCCAATTGTCCCAATTTTGAGCATTTGAAATTAAAAGAAATCTTTTGTGTTCTGAGATAGTAGCACTATTTTCCTCCAATAAGATTTAAACTGTTTCCAGTACATTGCTACCTTACATAAAACCATCAAACCCCTTGGCACAAACATTGATAATTTAAATTACCAAGTGCTTACAGTGGGTGTTAACTATAATTTTAGGAAGAGGAAATTTGTTTCTTAATTAGTTCATTTTACTGGCCTGAGTCTGCACTGGAAAAGAAAAAAAAGAAGGTTATCCAGTCTAGTTTCCTAATATTTCCCATATGTCATACCTATTAAGAATAGGGACACCATCAGTTCTCAATAGGGGTGTTGTTGGCATTATGATGCGAGAATTCTTCATTAAGCCAGAATGTCTTGTATGCATTGAGGATTATTTGGCATCTCTGGCTTTGTACTCACTAAACGCCCGGGGCTGTCCCCAGTCATTATGACAATCAAAAACCGCCTCCACACATTTCCAAATGTCCTCTAGGGAGCAAACCACCCCCAGATGAAAACCTAAACCTCAGAGGAAGAACTAATTTTTTTTTAATGCATCTGTTTATTATCCACTTACAGATAATGATTTCTAGGTTATTCATAAGTTAGAGTCAAAGTTTTCTATAGTTTAATTTTTTTGCAAAAGTATCAGGTTAATATTTTGTTTTTATTCCACCACAAACTCAATATAAGCTCTAAAACTCAAATATATTATTTTATTTTTTTTAATTAATTAATTATTTATTTATTTGAGAGAGAGAGAGATTGCAAGTAGGCAGAGAGGCAGGCAGAGAGAGAGGAGGAAGCAGGCTCCCCACTGAGCAGGGAGCCCGACACGGGACTTGGTCCCTGGACCCTAAGATCATGACCTGAGCCGAAGGCAGAGGCTTTAACCCACTGAGCCACCCAGGCGCCACTATTATTTTATTTTAAAACTCAAATGTATTTTAAATTCTCAGTTTGGGCAAATGAAGTGATTACCAAGTGGTAGACTGAACTGGCTTGCGCTCACACACGCGCACACACACACACACACACACACACACACGCACGCACGCATACACACACACACACACCCCAGCTTTGTGACTTGGTTACATAATTTTCTGCAGGAAAACAGCACACAGTAATTTTTGAGAAACTAGCCTTCGAACATAATAACATCAAACCACTTAATCAGTACTTTCAGACTTCCTCTTTCAGTAAATCCAGAATTGTTCACTAACAAAACAAAACTCCACAGCTTCATTAGTCTTGAACACCAGTCTTAAAGATGAGCAATATGAATAAGGGGAAGCTGAATGAACAAATGAAAATATTAACAAGTTAGACTTGACAATAAGATGGCACTTCAGTTAGTAATGACAAGATACTACGAGAAGTTTTGCCTTCCCAAATGCATACATAAAATCTCCACTCACCTCACGTAAGATCTTGTCACACAGCCGTCTCATATTAGAGAGGATACTATGTGTTGATGTACTAGTAAACATAGTCTATAACCCTTGGTTACTGACTTAATCAATTTAAATCTAGAACTCCTTTCTTATTTTTTTTTTAAACCAGCCATTCCAAGAAACACAAACCTCACAGGCATGCCCACCAAGACAGGAAAGAGAATAATAAAAAAGTAGAAAACTTACCATTTACCTATGACTTGAAGAAATACTTCAAGAAATATAGTACATACTTGAGCTCAACAGCAAACCCCCAAGAAACTTCATATTCCTTATGGGTTCATGTCAGGAATCTCAATATGTCCTGAAATGGTTAGGTGAGATGCACTTCTCTTCAAAAACATTCTCGTTTTTAAGACTTGGCTTCAAAATAAATTGTGATTATGGGCACCTGTGTGGCTCAGTTGGTTAAGCATAGAACTCTTGATCTCAGCTCTGGTCATGATCTCAGGGTCATGAGATGGAGCCCCGTGAGGGGTTCACGCTGGGCACGGAGCCCGCTTAAGGTTCTCTCTCTCCCTCTGCTCCTTCCCCACACCTCTCACTTGCGCCTGTTCTTTCTTTCTCACAAATAAATAAATAAATAAAATAAAAATAAAGCTTAATAAATGTTAAGTTGGAGATTAAATTAAGAGAGACTCACATATACTTTCACGAGAAATCTCTATAAACTTTAAACCTGGGTANTGCCTGTTCTTTCTTTCTCACAAATAAATAAATAAATAAATAAAATAAAAATAAAGCTTAATAAATGTTAAGTTGGAGACTAAATTAAGAGAGACTCACATATACTTTCACGAGAAATCTCTATAAACTTTAAACCTGGGTAAAATGTCTATATGTCTAAGTGACGTGAGACACAAAGGCAAAAGAAATGCAGCTTAAATTAAACTCTCCTTACAGCATGCAGCCCACTGATAATACCTGAAGCATGCAGAGCGTGATCCTCTTCAAGGAACTTGTGGCTGCCTTAGTGCCTTAATGTTTAAAAGTAACCTTATCTTGGCAGCAGCTGGCCCCTCAAGGTCCCAGAAGCCTTGCCTCCAGATTCCTTGGAGACTTGTGCTATCCCTAACCCCCACTAATTAAAAAGTATATAATCAGTCACTCCTCCCATTCCTAGTATAGCTCTTTCTGCCCGCAGGTTCTGTCTGGTGAGCAGGGAAGGGGTTAAGATCTAGGCAGGGAGAGAGAGGAGGCCTGTGAGGCCCCTGACTCACCTCACATGGGAGGCTCCATGACCAGGCTCACAAGAATCCCAGATGTGGAGAAATGCTGAGGCGTTCAAAACCAAAGATAAGGGAACATAATGAAACTACGTCCCTATGTCTTAAATGTCAGAGATGAGATATCTCTATGACAGTTGCAGCTGGACCACTAAAAAATACCAAACTTCAAAGAAAAATTAAACATGGTACTCTCAGTGGGAGAGGATTTAAGTTCCCTGGTCAGTTCTCAATGGAACACTGCCACTAAAAGCCCTCAGTGGCAACCCATGTGGGACCCCTCTCATTCCAGAGAGATTTATCCTTTCCTTTCTGTTCTCACTTTCACTTAATAAACTTTCACTTCACTTCACCCTTTTGTGTCCGTGAGATTCATTCTTTGACTCTGTGAGACAAGAACCCCACAACCCCGCAACATACGTTTCTTAAAACTTTTTTTTTTTTGTAATGTGATCAAGTTTATTTTAGAAGCAGAAGCAGCAGAACTAGGAAGGAGGGATGAGAACAAGACGCAAGTCCCTCTTGACAGGACAGATCCAGCCCAGGCTTCGTCTGTGTGTGTGATCCTGGCCACCCAGCAGCCTCCACAGCTTTCTCCTTCCAGGACAGGGTGTGAGGAAAACCTGGGCAGAGGTGAATCTTCCATGAGGGTGGGTGGGATAAATTGGCCCTGGATCCCTCTGGACCAGGTGAACAAGCCAGAGTGCCCACAGCACCCTTGGCAATGCAGACAGAGCCACAACTCTGTTGATGTGTCTTCTGTCTACCGTTTTTACTTCTGTTTTCAACAAATGAGATAACATTTTTACTTCAATTTTTAACAATCATGAGTTCAGGAAAAGAACATTGGAGTTGTGTCTAAATATTTACAATCTGTCTTATAATTAAGATTTTTCAAATGGTGATAACAGTAGTTTAAGAACGGTTTGATGCTCAGGGTGCCTGGTGGCTTGGTTGGTTAAGGGTCCAACTCTGGTTCTCAGTGTTGTGAGTTCAAGCCCTGCCCCACCCAGCATGGAGCTTACTTAAAAAAAAAAATGAAGAATTGGGGCGCCTGGATGGCTCAGTTGGTTAAAGCCTCTGTCTTTGGCTCAGATCATGATCTCAGGGTCTTGGGATTGAGCCCCGCGTCGGGCTCTCTGGTCGGTGGAGACCTGCTTCCCCCTCTCTCTCTGCCTGCCTCTCTGCCTGCTTGTGATATCTCTCTCTGTCAAATAAATAAATTAAATCGTAAAAAAAAAAAAAGAATTGTTTAATGCTCACTTACCAGTCCAAAATTATTAACATCCTTATTTCTTTTTTTAATTAAATTTTTAACTTTAATTCCAGTATTGTTAGCATATAGTGTTGTATTAGTTTCAGGACCTTTTATTTCATTTTTAATGAGATTTTTAAAAAATAGCAATTTCACTACACCAGAAAGGGTGATTTTTCCTGCTTTCAAAATACTTTCCAAATTCTATTTTTGACTTTGGGAATACAGAAATTCAACTGAATGAAACATACTAACTGCTATAACAAGCAAGACATGTTCTTTGGGGGCAAGAGGAACAATTGGCAGAAAAAGAGAAAAAAAGAAAGTTCTGTCAATATACGATAAGTAAGAAAGTTCTACTTTTTCTTTCCCCCTCCCTCCCTTCCTCCTCCCTTCCTCTCTCTTTTCCTTTCTTCCTTCCCTTTTTTCTTTCTTCTCTTATCCTTCCTTTCTTTTAGATTCCACTTTTCCCAGAGCGTATTTCACAAAACTGGAACTGAAGAACTAAGGTGGACAAGGAGGAGGAGGAAGGTATGGACAGAAAATAAAGAGGGCCAGATTCACAGCAAACAGAATTTATAGCCTACGGTCCCACTCCAAGGTGGGAAGCTACTTGAAGTAATTTAAAATGGCGCAGGAGCCCAGGTTTGTACTGTGGTGTGAAAATCAGGAAGGAATTCACCACCAGAAACCAATTTGCCTTTCCATTTGTCCCACATTCTGCTTCCTGCAGCCTTCCTCCTCAGGAAGGGCCTCTGTGCTATTACTTTTTCACTCTCTTGGAGGACTTCTGAGCACACACAGCAAACAGGAAGTTCGAGTTTGCTGGGATGACTTAAAAGACCATTTAAAAGACTATGCCTGGTAGGTAGGGGCTATATAATTCATTTGCTGATTTGGGGATGAAATTCAATCTTTGTTTATGTTCTTATTCTTAGTAATCACCAAAAAATTGGAAGACATTCTTTGATTTAGGACAATGGGTAGTAGAAATTTTACTTCTCTGTATACTGTGACACATTTGGTCGGACTGAACCTCGTATGTCATTGCTGTTTGGAGTCACTCTGAAAACAGGCATTACAATATTGTGAAAAGACTTAACTAGGTTATATGTTTGGATATCCAGTAAGAATGTATAAACATAAAACAAATTATTTACGCCCACCGTCTAAAAAGCATTCCTTCAAATGAAGGTACATTCCTCTTATGTCCTTGATTCTTCACTGATGGATTAGGAGGTAAAATAACAAGTTTTATTTCTCAAATCATTTTGGCTAAAGTGTTTTCATCTTGGCTACAACCTAAGGAAGAAAGTTATTGCAACACAAAATGTTGGAGTATATAAGTCAGTGTGGTTTTATTTTTATAATTGGGATTGAATTGAAGCATGGAGTCATTAACGAGGGAGTAAAGTGACCTAGATGGAAAATTAGCAGTGGAGCAGAAGGCTATTTCATGGAGTTATTTCCCCCACATTGACCATGACAGTACCGATGGTTCTGGCAGTGACCAATAGAACAAGTGACCATGCATTGGTAATTTAGAGGCCAATAGTCTCACTGTTTCATTTGAGAATGATGAATCAAAACTTTAAGTAAGTTGACTACAAGATGTTTACTGGTTTAAGATGATCTGACTCTTTTAAAAGTCTAAATACAAACTTTTTAAAAAATCTAAATACAAATTTTAGGTAATATATCTGAACAATATTTACTCATTTTAAGGTCATACGAATTCCTCCGAGTTCATAATCAAATCAAACCTTCCGTCAAGGTTTGGCGCTGTCTTGTCTTATTTCTCATCACCACCATCCCTCCCAACTTTAGCTGTGGCTCCCCTCCTCCGGGATCTGGCAGCTGTTTCTCTCTAAGCATTGCCTGGGGTCCGGATCTTGCGTGATAGATCCTCAGAGTATGGTTTCCTTATTTTTGTGAACTACGAAGATCTGAACTTCTTAGAAATCTTTCTTCATTTTCTCCTCTATCAAAATCTTGCCTCTCTTTACGGCTTTGGATTCAAGCTACCTAATCCTTTTTTTTTTTTCCCTTGAAGCTACCTAATCTTCCTAATCTTAATCAAACTTGTTACAGTGCTCATTAGGGCCAATATGTCCCATTTCCAGGATATATTCTTATGTTTACCAAAGGTCATCAGGAGCCATAGCACATAATCTCAAATACAGACAGGACCACCCCCCCAATATTGTGGCACAAATGCATGCCATTGCTCCCAGCAAGGACCAAAAGGGGCAATATAGATGGTTCTGTTATTCATCCTCAATCCTGGAAAACAGCCTGGAAAACCTGAGTTTTCTAATGTATGCTTGTGAAGTTATGGGGTAGAGGCTCAGCAAAAACATTCATAGTGACGACAGGCAGACTATTCATTTCCCTCTCATAACATAAACCAGAATCTAGTCTTTGGAAGCCAATTTTGAATCTGAGGCAGATAATGTTTCCTGTATCCTGCTATTATTTTTCTCCCCAGCATGTGCTCAATGAAGATAAGTCCTGTGAATAATTATCTGACTGCATAAAACCATTAGGCCAGGTTCCAATGAGGTACTGCAGCTGTGCTAGGGACCAGATAACAAAGAAAGAACAGCACTCAGGGCTTTCTTCATCCTACGTCTCCACATGATAGTGCAGTGGGGAGAAGACAGGACCCAGAGTGGGATGGTCCTAATTTTCCAGGGTAGGTCACGAGACACCAAGAGTATAGGAGCTAGCAAGCGAAGTCATCTAAGAAAAGAGCCAAGAGGGCTGTTCTAGGCTATGTATTTCCTAAAACATGGAGGTTGAGACAGTTCTTTTAGTCTCTTCTCATGTGAGAGAGAAGCAACCAAGATGTTACAGTTGACTTTAACCTCTAAGACAAAGCCAAAGTGCAGGAGAAGCTCGACAATTCCTAAGCCTATACTCTGAAATTCTTCTCTGAGAGCTTTTGCAGTAGGTTAAACCAAACCAACTCCTTAGAACACATGTAATTCTCTCCTGGAAAGGGCCAGGAGTTGGCTGATGTGCTGCTACCTATATGCTCCTCTGACCAAACTTCAGTGTTTTGTTTATTTAATTAATGGCTTTCTTCTCATTAGGCTTGCTGCCACAACCAAATGGAGATTTCTCAGCCTGCCAAAGGGATGAGTCTGGATGATTTGCCTACGCCTTGAGGCTAGCTTTTTGCTTTCTCTCTAATTTTTTAAAAGCTGTCTTAAAGACATGACTTTAAGCTACATTAGAACCAGAGGAAAATATCAGCAAATCCCACTGAAAAGAGTAAGTGAATAGCCTCAGGGGTTTATGCCCCAAAGGTCAGATTTAATCCAATATCATGTCTGTCTGGGAGTCTAGAATCAGAAGATTTTTGAAAAGTCTAGGTGTTTTCTTCATAAATAGGTCAAAAGAGGTGAGCCTACTCTGGGGGCCTATTTTTAAAATAAACCAAAGTCTTCCTATTCAACTCGAAATACAGGTTGAGTCAAGCTATGTGTACATAACATCAGTACATAAAGAATAAAAGTGAAATATCCATTCTTTCCCTCAGATGTTTTGTTTCTGTGACATAAATGCTTGTGGTGCCTGAACATTGTTCTGTCTTCAAATAGATTTGGACCAATAGCTGCAAAAAAAGAAAACACAAGGAAGACCACAGTAAGATAGGGCGTAGATGTTTAGAGGGAAGCATGAACAAAGATGAAGGAAACTTAGGAAGATTTGATGGTCTTTGGGGCTAATGGAAGAGAAATAGCAGAAAGATGGATGCATCACTACGGAGCACAAACGCACTCAGCACTGCTGTGAGGGGTGGCTGGCTCCTACTAGTTTCTGCTCTAGTCTGTAGGATGCCTACACAAATCTTCCCTTAACTTGGAAAATTTTGAAGAAAACATCTGTGGGCAGAAAACAATGGTTCAAGGAATTTCCCTGGTAAACCATTTTGATACCAACAAAAATCACTGGGGCAAACATGGAAGTCTCATCCCTTTTGTCTGACTTTCATTAAGACAAATTGAATGTTTACTGATTATCCAGGGCATATCTATGTAGACCAATTGCAGTGCTTGAGGGAAAAATGTCTTTGTGAATGAGAGGGCAGGAAAGATTTTGGAAGATTTTCTCTGATGTATAGCAAATATCAGCACTTCTTTTTGGAGGAGAATGGCTTTAATTGCATCCTTGCATTCATCAAAAAATGAGAATACAATTTCCTGAGACTGTTTCAGCAAATCTCTTGCATTTAGACATGGGTACTTCCTGGAATCAGAACACTAGACTCTGGTTTAGTTTGGGTAAGGCTGTCCAGGACCTTAGAAAAGGCTGCAGACCCCTTGGCTTCATCTTTCACATCTGTAAATGTGGAGGTTCACTTAGAAGTAATTTTTTTTGACTTAGAAGTATTTTAAGATCCCTTCTTGTGCCAATATTCTAGAAATCTATGCTTCTTTCAGACAGCTCAGAGAAAGAAAACCATGTATCTTTTCATTATAAGTAACAAAAAATTAGGCTAATACCATGGCTTGAGTAATGAAGAAATTTTTGTCTTTGTAAACAACTGTGTTTTCTAAGCTTATTCCAACTAAGAATTGTACAGCAAATGGAAATAGAACTTGTAACAGTATGTCTTAGTGTTTCTCCAGTTCAACTTTCCTCCATGGCCAAAGAAGTATGTGTCAACATATCACTATAAAATTTCCAAAAGTTGTGAAGTAAACAGATTAAAGTTCTTTTTATAGAAACAGCACAAGAGTGCTGGAGAAGATAAACAAAATGCAATAAATGGAACAGGGCTCTGGAATATAGCACCTCAGTCAAGGGAGAGATGCTGGACTAAAATGTCTTTATAGGCAAGCAGGTACGTGAAGTGTGGAGCATGTTGGCCTGGCCTGCCTTTGCCAATGACAAGCTGTGTGATGGAAGACAAGTCCCTTAGGCTCTCTGTTTCCAAGATTCCTTGTCTATAGAAGAAGGGATTGGAATGGATATATTCCTAACCACTTTCAGCCTTAGAGTCTTATGACTGTAAGAAGAGATTAAAATGGAGCTAATTACAAATTAATAATGTAAACAAATGGCACAGACACTTATTTTAAACCCTTAAGACAATAAATTCTTCAAAGATACTCATTTACATGTAAATTATTTATAAGTTAATTAAAACTCATAGGGTCATGTGACTTTAGATATGAAAGAGACTTAGCAGTCAGCACCAACTGTTATAAAACTGCATTATAATTATTTGTGAATGTGCCCCTTTCCTTGCGGATTCTTTGAGGAATTAATCTTGTGTTTCTTTGTATCATCAGTACTTAGACCAGTACAGATAGAGAGTAGGCAGTAGGTAAAGATTAATTAAACAAATTTTGTAGATAAAGAACCAGGAACTCTGAAAAGGCCTGCTAAGCTGCCTAAACTCAAACAGGTAGCTAGATTGGAGCTTTTTCCTCTTCTGAGACCCAATCCAGGGAGGGCTCGTTCTTTTTCAAGGCCAAATTGAGATCGTTTTTTTCAAAAAGTGTCATTGGCAATGGCATCTTTTCCATGAAAACAGGTCTGTTGAGGAGTTTAAGGCAGGCCAAATAAAGTTAAAGGGAGAATAAGGCATAGAATGAATATCCGATAACTATTCATCGATTGATTTGAACTTGAATCAAATCACCGTATATTCTTAGAAGTAATTAGTTATTTCTTCATGCCTAGTGCAGCCATGGTTCATGGTCCCAAGAAGCTTCTGAAGTGTGTAGCAGTTCCAAAACACTGGATGCTGGATAAACTGACCAGTGTGTTTGCTCCTCATCCATCTACTGGTCCCCATAAGCTGAGAGTGTCTCCCTCTCATCATTTTCCTAAAGAACAGACGTAAGTATGCTCTTACGGGGAATGAATTAAAGGAGATCTGTTTGCAGTGGTTTATTAGGACTGATGGCGAGGTCTGAACTGACACAACCCACCCTGCTGGTTTTATGGATGTCATCAGCATTGACAAGACTGGGGAGAATTTCCATCTGATGGATGACACCAAGGGTCACTTTGCTCTTCATCAGATTACACCTGACAAGGCCAAGTATAAGTTGTACAAAGTGAGGAAGATCTTTGTGGGGACAAAAGCAATCCCTCATCTGGTGATCCAGGATGTTCGCACCATCTGCTGTCCTAATCCCTTTATCCAGGTGAATGAACCGTTCAGATTGATTTGGAGACTAGAAAGATCACTGATTTCATCAAGTTTGACACAGGTAATCTGTAGGATAAGCGGACATGCTAACCTGGGAAGAGTTGATGTGATCATCAGCAGAGAGACACCCTGGTTCTTTTGATGTAATTCATGTGAAAGATGTCAATGGCAACAGCTTTGCCACACAGCTCTTCAACATTTTTTTTTATTATTGGCAAAGGCAACAAACTATAGACTTCTCTTCCCTGTGGAAAGGGTAGTATCCATCTCACCATTGCTGAAGAGAGAGACAAGAGACTGGTGGCCAAACAGAGCAGCAGGTGAATTGGTCTCCAGATGACATGATTAGAAGACTTTATACTTAATTAAAGATAATACAACATGATAAAAAATTAATAAAGTTATACTTCTGTGGTAGCTATCCCCAAGATAATCACCTTTATTTCTTCTTTGCCTGTATCACATGTCAGATGAAGTCTATTTCTCCACACCCTTGAATCTAGCCCAGCTTGTCATGGCTTTGACCAAAAGAGCATAGTGAGAGTGACACTCCATCAGTTCTGGTCCTGATCTATAAGATGATGGTGGCTTTTGCCTTGGTCCCTTGGAGCCTGTAGCTGTCATACATAAAGTTCAGCTTCAGTGCTGAAGGTGTCCTGAGACTGCATAGAGAGGCGAAGAGCCAGCTGTGCCTGGTCTTTCAGCATCCCCATCCAGTCACCAGGCGTGTGAGAAAGCGGTCTTGAACTATCCAGAACAGCTCAGTTTCTAGCTAAATATCACAAAATGACCACAGTGGATAACACATGCAACAGATGAATCACACAGTTGAGTTCTACCTGAATTTGTGGCTAATAAAATTTGAGATATAATAAAAAGTTGTTGTTTTAGGCCACTTCATTTGGGGTCATAGATTTGCAGTAATAAATGACTGAATTCTTTGTTTAAAAGTTATATAGTTCTACATTTTCTATAAATGAAACTCTTTTCTTATCTCCTACTCTTAACTCAGATTAACACAGTTTAGAAGGATTTAATAGTGCTGACCAATTTGAAGTTTTGCTATGGTAAGAATTTCCCCAGGATCTCAACTTTAAGGAAAGCTACAGTTTATTTTATGGCAAGGAAGTTCATTTTAATGGGATCCATGGTATATAAGCTATAGCATCAATTTCTTTCCCCATAAATGTAGCTTTAATTTTTATAGAAAAGTCAATTGAAACAGCAAAAATCTGCCTAGCACAGGTGTATGTGTTTGACAAAAAGAGTCTTGAGAGAATGACTGTCATTTGTAAAATGAATAATATCATTCCTTTTCTTCCCTTTTTACTAATCCTTGATTTACTATTTTCACATTCACTTCAAGTACCTTATTCACTTAGGTATGGATTCCTTCAGAAAACCTTTACCGAATCCCTACTGCATTCCTCACGTGATCCTAAGTGCCGGTGAAGAAACTCTGATGACTAAGAGGTAGTACTGTACCTCAAGGGGCAACCATTCTATCAGGGAAGACAAGTGCACTAGTAAACAGGGCCCACAGGTATAGTAAGTGCTAGAACGGCAGGAAGCATGAAGGAGAAAGGGAACTCAGAGGTGAGAAGCAGGGACTACAAAAGTAGGGTGAAATTTCCAGAGAAGGTAAAATTGGATGCTAAAAGGTAAATTTTTCAGACAAAGAAAGGATATTTTCAGACAAAGAAATGGTAAAGGACATTTCAGGCAGAGAGAATGACATTTGCAAAAGTAAGGCAAAAATGGCAGAACTTCTGTTGTGGATGTAACAAAGGACTGATGGGGGAGGGCAGGGGACTGACAAGAGATAAAAAATGGACCATGGTAGAGATGGGTTAGGGGGCACAGACTGAAGAACTCTTAGGCCATGAACTCACAGTCAACTGGCCTTCACCCAGTGCTCCCTATGAGGCCTAC
This sequence comes from Ailurus styani, assembly GCA_002007465.1. Taxonomy (NCBI): domain Eukaryota; kingdom Metazoa; phylum Chordata; class Mammalia; order Carnivora; family Ailuridae; genus Ailurus; species Ailurus styani. Next base: position 9,415,547 of record LNAC01000007.1, read on the forward strand.
TGGGTGGGGAGCGTGCCCACCGTCATCCACAACTGATTAGACCAGAGGCAAACAGCTGGCCCAAAGTCGGTTCATCCTCTGGCCTGACTGTAATCAAGCTGATTCTCAATCTCAGACATTTTCCCTAAGAGATATGATTAGAGACTCTGCCTGATCATACGCTAGTATACACTGGATCAACAACCATGTAGACATGGATCAGCTCTGACCTCACGGGAAGCTGGAGCTACAGGCAACTTCATGCTTCAGGGCATCAGTGATGCCACAGGCCTTTCAGAGTCTGTGGGTAAGAAAATGGAGCTGTCATACTGAGAGAGGCAGGAGTGAAGAGACAGGCAGTCAGAATGAAAGCCAGAGTGAGAGAAAGACAGACAGAGACCCATGAACACAGCCACGGGTAGATCATTTCTGAGAGGAGGGCATGGGATTGCACAGACCTCAGAAAGAATGCAGTCTCAGAGGACACGTGGCCAGAGTCTAGACACTCTTATTAGGAGTTCTGGCTACAGAGTGTGTGAAATAAGGTGAATGAAATATGGCAGATACTGATGACTTATCCTATCAACTGGTGGGGCCGTGGGAGACGGCTGCAAGGGCGAGGGGATTCAAAACACGTCCAAACGGGGCCACCCCTCTCATATTTCTCCTATTTTGAGGAGGCATCCCACTCTGCATTCTTCTGAAGTCTGCTGCCTTCTCTTTTCGTTAATGATCGCAACCAATGTTGCTAAGTTTCCAGCGACTTCGCCAACGTACAACTCAGCAAGTCCCTGCTTTGCCTAATTACCGTTCATATATTCAAAGACTGGATGCAGGACTTCAGAAAACGTTACTTTTTATTTTATTTATTTATTTATTATTTTCCCCAGGGGTACAGGTCTGTGAAAAACTTTCCCTTTTAAAGAAACTTGGGTCTCCTGGGGCCACGAAGAGATGGAGCAAAGTGAACTAGGTTCTGTATTGTGCTTTTTCTAGGCCTGGGATCTTTAGCATGTGATTATGCGCCACGTAGATAGTAGAAAAAATGTCAACAACATTACAAGGCTCATTATCTTGTTGCTGGCGCAGCTGTTGATGCCTTATCCACCCCAGTTTGTAGTTTCTCTTTTGTCTGGTGCTACTGTCTCCCAGCAAAGAGCAGGGAGAGCGGGTGTGCCCGGCAGTCCGCAGGGGAACCAGTCATGCAAGAGGGTCGGCGAGCTGTTGGAGGGCCGCTGCTTGCAGTGACATCACATTCCCAACTCTCCCCCTCAGAGGAGCTAGCCCCTCAGGGCTTCCAGGAAAACAGCTCTTGCTTTTAGAACAACAGCAGACTTATTTTCCACCTGTTCTGAAGGAGAAATGAGAAAAGAAAAAAATAGGCCATGAGTAAGGACCAAAGGAAGGGAAAAAACCACCAACAAAAGAATGTCCTGTGAGAAAGCTCAGGGCTGAGTTTTATTGTTTGTTTATTACTGGCTGAGATACGAAGCGAGTTTAGACAGTAGAGCCGCCTTCTCTGGTCAATGTATGAGCCAAACATCAAGGCTGATCGGCTTCACTTGCCGCCAGGGTGCACCAATGCACACGCCATTCCAAACTTCTAACAAGATCAGCGTTTTTAGCCCTTGAGAATCGGACTCAAGTCAATTTTGAAAAGAATGCCCGGGGAGTTGGATCGCTAAAGCTCTGTTTATTATAGCACAATTCTCGAATCCTCCGGATGCCTTTTTATCACATCTGCAGTCTGTTCTGCCACAATATGTGTTTTTAAATGCAAATCAGCTCATATGCAATTGGTAATTAGGGGAGTGATATCAGCATAACACAGAAAACAAATTGGACCAAACATGGCTTTTCCTAGTGTGCTCATTGTCTGAAGCGATCAACTGTGTAAGCTTTTTCACAGTTAAATAAAACAGAACTTGAATGGTATTCGAAGAGTTTGGGGGGAAAAAAAGCTGAGAAGTCTCTAAATATCTTCCTTTATTAGAAGAAAGGGGCTGGCTGAGCGGGCTGAAGTACCGGCTATATTGTCCGCTAGGCTAAACTACCTGAAGAAACTGTAAATGCAAAGATGATAATCTGGGAAGGTATTTTCCTGTATTAAAACAAGACAACAACAAAACACAAAAGTACAAAAAAAAGAAAGAACTTCTGAGTCTTATTTTTAGTTTAGCTGTCCTTTATCCAAGTGACTGTTGCTAACGACCTGTATCTCTACCCGGAAAGCTTGAGCTCCCGGCTTTGAGATATCAAAGGGCAGGCTGACAGATTTTCAGGGCACAGGCTAGTGGGGATTTAGCTCAACCTTAGTTGTTAGTGCCCTTATGAAAAAGTGCCATGCTTTTGAGGATCTGTTCCTAACCCTGTTTTTCCCAATGGGCACTGTTGTTTAGTGTGTGATTTCACAAGAACTGAAGAATGCAAATGTCCAGTAGTACGGCAGAAACTCCTGTGCTAGTGTTTTTCTGGAACAACGCTTGTGTAAGACTTAAAAAAATACCAGACATCTTCTATGCATTTTATGTACATTATCTCATTTAATTCTCACAACTTAATGAGGTTGGTTCTATTACTATCCCGTCTTTGCAAATGAGGAAAACGAGATCCAGAGAGAATAAATGGAGAACAGAATAATGACTGTTCCAAGTGGCTATGCATCTGGGTGGGGTAGGAGGGAGAGGTCCTGTTCTTTAAGTTATACTAGTGGGAGGGCTATCTTAAAAGGCGAATTTGCTGGGAAATCAGATTCTGTTAGAATGAGGCTCTTAGATACAGGTAGCACATAACCTGACTTGATGAGAACTGACTTTCAAGTTTTTCCACATATGTTAATATACATGCCAATTTCCCTTTTAACTCAGTGAGGTACATATTACTCTTTTCCAGCTTTTAATCAAGTTGTCAGTAGATATTCTATATGAAGCAATGCAATGCTATGTGCAATGGACTGCAGTTATTGCACTAGTTACTCTGGTAGGAGTTGATTAATTGCAACTTCTCATCTTCCTTCCTTGTTCCCTCCCTCCTGGCCTCCCTCCCTCCTTCCTTCCTTCCATTTTTTCCTTCTTTCCTTCCCTCCTTCCTTTCTCTGATATTAGGTCAGCACAAAATCAGGCCAGACATGGAAAATGGAGACCCCATAAACCCCTCGTATGCAAGATTTTAAAAAGCTCCATTGCTTACTTTTCTATATATGAAATTTCTGCTGATAGAGAAATTCTTTCAGAAATTTATTCAATGAGAGTAAATGAAATTTTAATGGTAAACAGGCATTGTGTAAGCTGCCTAAGGCACGGGCTTCAGTCACTAGCAGAATGTAATAGGTGATATTATCCTCAGCCGCTTTTCTGTGCATCTGAAGATTAGTAACAACCCTTCTTGTTTTCAATAACGAGTTCATGATGCAATGAAATACTATAGGAGCTTGCTGCATCCCCTGCTAATTGTATTCTGGGGCTCTGAAAGGAGAAAATTTCAATCACTGAATTACCATTTTATTTGAAATTTCACAACAAGGCAAGAATATATAAAAATGGAGATGATAATGCCTGTAAATTTATAAAGAAAGAAAAATGTGCCATTACCTTTTATAATTCTCCTTTTCATTCTTTTGTAAGAAAAATGCTCTTCTTTTTGTTTTGTTTTGTTTTGTTTTCAAAATTTCTTTTCTGGTGCCAAGTACCTGAGGCTCAGTTATAGTTCCTCTTTTGAGAACAAATTTGGGTATTAAAGCATCCCAGTAGATGCAGATCGGTGTTTAGCGAAGTGTGAGGTAAGGACCATGCCTATCAGAATCACCTGAAGTGTTTGTAAAAAAAAAATGTGAATTCTTGGTGCCAAGATCCATTTACTGAATTAGAATATTCAACGTGGGGTTCTAGGCCTCTACATTTTAACAAGGACCTTATGTCTTTTACACGCACTAATGTTTATATGCATAAAATTTAGTTTTAAATCACTGACTTAGAAAATTCAGAGAATTCATAATAGGTGTAATTGTTTCAGCCAAGCAAAACAACCATTGGTTGATTAATTGGTTCTTATAGATCCCAAGTTTTTCTCTGACACTTTGTGGATAGCCTTTGTTTCTTCATCCAAACTGAGTCAAGAGAATTAAATAATCCACTCGGTCAATTGAAAACTAAGGACCAAGTCAATAAATCAAAATCCAATTGTGTAACCAATCTCAGAAGTTTTATTTGACTGAAAAATGATATTTAAAACACCTATACGCAAAGTTTGTCAAGACAGTTGAATTGATTTATGAGTATAGTAGCTTCCTTAAAACAACCACCAGCATTAAGATCACAGATATGTTTACATTTATCTTAAAAATCTTCAGTTCCAAATAGTGATACACGTAGGTCACTCGAGACCTATATGTTGCTAAATCTAAGAGACTCTTTTCAGTACCTAATTTGCTTGACTTTTCATCAGTCATTCGACATTGCTGACTACTCCTTCCTTTTTGAAACAGTCTCGTTCCTTAGTTTCTGTGTGACTGAAGGTGATGCTTCTGCTACAGTGGATAAACACCCATATCTTGGTGGCTTAACACAAAAGAAATTTCTTTCTCACTCATATAAAGTCCAATAGTGTTTTCCCCTAAGAGATGAGGAAAGTTTCTGGCTTCCTCTTAGGACTGACACTGAGCTATTAGATGGAAAAGAGAGAGATCATTATGGGAGATTTTTGTACACCAGCTTTGAAAGTGGCCTTTATCTACTTCTGTTCCCCTTCCATTAGTTAGAGCTCAATCATATAGCAACATTGAACTTCTTGGGAGGCTGGGCAAACACTCTAGAAGGAAGAAGAGGCAGATGGGTGCTCAGATCACAATCTTTGCCAAACAAATTCTTCTCATTTTTTCCTACCTCTCTATATTCTTTCTCAGGTGAATTTGTGACTCGGTTCTTTACCCAATCCTAGAAGATTGACTTACTTCATGGGGTTGTTCTAAGTCTGTTACTCTTTTTGGTCTCCAAACTTCCCCTGGCCAATATCATTCTTTCAGATGGCTTTAATGGATGTTTCTAGTCCAGGGAGACCCCAAACCAAATTCCAATCACTACCGAACGCCTACCCATTAATGTCTCAAATGTACCTCAACATCCAACATGCAAAACTGAATTTGTCAATTCCATCATTTCTCCTTCCAGCCTTCCTTGACACAGTAAACAGCACTAATCTCCACCAAATTGCCCAAGTCAGAGGCTTGGCAGTGCTCCCTGACTCCCCAAGCCCTCCTCACATCATCCAATCAATCATTAACCCTCAGGATTCTAGTTGCTAATTATCTCTTAAATCTAGTCATTTCTCTCCATCTCCAATACCCCGATAAAATGCATCTTTTTTTTTTTTTTTACTCCTTCCTGGTTTCTACCCACACTCCTGCTCTCCCCAGTTCACACTGCTATCAGAGTCATTTTTATAAAATTGAACTATGGTTATATATTTTCTCTACTTTAAATCTTTCGATGGCTTCCTTATGTTCCTTGGACAGTAAAATCCAAGCCCTTTAACATGGCTTATGGTGTCCTTCATAATTTAGTTCCATTCTCCCCCTTGACCTCTAGCTCTTTCCCCCTCACTCTTTCCCTTGAACATCCAATTTCCTTTTGGTTATTTTCTAAGGTATGTCATTCTTTTTCCTTGTGACCAAGCTGCTCCCTTCATTTAGAACACTTTTCCCTGACCTCTTTCAAAGTCTAGGCCCACCTCATTTTTCAGGTCTCAGTTACAAATGTCACTTCCTTTTGGAAATCTATAGTAATTCTTTAGTTTAGATTAGAAGTCCCCACTTATGCTCCTGTGACACCTTGGATTTTTTTTAAGGTTTTATTTATTTATTTGACACACAGAGAGAGAGATTACAAGTAGGCAGAAAGGCAGGCAGAGAGAGGAGGAAGCAGGCTCCCCACTGAGCAGGCAGCCTGATGTGGGGCTCCATCCTAGGATCCTAAGATCATGACCTGAACCAAAGGCAGAGGCTTTAACTCACTGAGCCACCCAGGCGCCCCAACACCTTGGATTTTATCGTACTTTCTTGGTTACAGTGTTTATTTACTCCATTGTTCTGTAGTCCTCATGAAAGCACAAGCTGTATCTGTTGTATTTACTACTGTATCTCCAAAGTTCTTAGTGGGCCTATTAGGAAATTTGTTGGTGAATGAATAAAGTCATTAAGTGAGAAACTTGACCAGCTTCTATCCTATTTCTACAAATTGATACAAAATGATTCTACAAATTGATTCTACAAATTGATTCTACAAAATGATACAAAAGGCTGCTTATATACCATAGTTAAATTCTCTGTGAAACAATTTTCCAGAAATCCAACTTCTGATGGCATCTTGACCTAGCACCTCTAATCACATTCTCTAATGTGAAGAGCTGGGCTGCTCTTTGTTTGCATGCCTTTATTCATTCCCATTATGATCAACATCCTCAACAAAGTCTGGCAAAGCCAAGGAATGATTTCCCTAATACCTCCCAGAGGAACCACAATAAAGGAAATCAGAGAGACATCTGTGCATTGTTTATACATCCATAATCCTTTCTCAAGTTCTAAATTATACTTGGCAACACCTATTGAGCTATTCTATTTGAAAAAGGAGGTATGAAGACAATAACCAGTTCAGTGATTTGAAGCTTTATCATACCTTGAGTTCCTAGACCCAGTTTCAACGTGTGGAGGGGGTGTTTCTCATACCAGCAACAAGCGGTTCTTGGACACCAAAAGGGTGCCTGAAAATTCAACTCAACTCCCCAACTATCTATGGGAAGATAGCATCAGATTCCACAGGTTAAACGTTCATTCCTACAAGACCACAAATCCTCTGTCCCCACTTCAAATGCCAGTCATAAGTCCAGGTTGTCACCTGAACTTCTGACTAACTGGCTATAAATCAAAGGTTCCCATGACCTCCTCTTTGGGTTCAATTAATTTGCTAGAGCAGGTCATAGAAACTCAGAGAAGCATTTTACTTACCAGACTATTGGCTTATCTTAAAAGGCTATAATTCAGGAACAGCCAGATGGAAGAGGTGCACAGGGCAAGGCATGAGGACAGAGCCTGGAGTTTCCATGTCCTCTACCGACGCACCACTCTCCCAGTACCTCCATGCGTTCACCAACCTGGAAGTGTCACCAGCAAGACCCTTCCTCCCACTTTCCTCTTCACAGGAGGGTGAACCTTATCTTTTAGAGGCAAACAACAGCAAGAACACCGGCTGGCCTAGACCAATTTGAGCTGAAGCACTGACTCACCCTGTGCAGACGGACCCCGGAGCGTCCCACAGTTACCTCCGCCTCACTGTAATGTTAAACTCTCCTTCCAAGGAGAAGCACAAACCTCTTAACATAACATACAATGTATATATGAGCACATTTCCTCAAGACACATGAGTGACCTTACACCCACCTGTACATGTGATGACAAAGGTTCCCTTCTGAATATTCACTCTAAACCCTAAATAAAAAGAATCTCTTCACCCTCGCTCAGGGAGTCATGGCTTTGGTAGTTAATCCCAATGACCTCCAGCTCCTCTGCCATTACCAGAGGTCTGAGGGTGGGACTGAAAGTTCTAACCCTCTATCATATGATTGGTTCTCCTGACAACCAGCCCCATCCCTAGGTGGGATTCAAAAGTCACAGTATTAATATAACAAAAGACTTTTATTGCTCTCATCTCAGGATATTCCAAAGATTATAAGAGCTTTGTGCCAGAAACAGGACAAAGACATATACCTATGTCTTTATATTAATATTAACACATTGCTATTTGGTGAAGCTTTTTAAAAGTAAATATCTACCTAGTCATTTATTCCTCACCTTGGTTCTTCCATATGGAACTTTTTTTGGGGGGGCCCCCAATCTGATTTTAAGATGTTATCAAAACCATTTTTCAAGGCTGGTTAAATATAAACTTCTTTATACCTTTTCATTTACTGACAAGTTGAACATAACAATTTCCATTATAATATAAAACTGCTTTCAGTTGAAGTTGAGAACTTAGTGTGTTCCAAGGGCAGGGCAAAATGCTCTACATGCAGTCTTGAAATCTTTCTGGATTTTGAAAAAAATATCTGCATGATGTATTTTTTAATTTATTATATTTTATTGTATTTAAATTCTTGGGAAATTGATAATTCATTTAAAGACTAATTAGACTATTTTTTTCTGAATTAGAATAATTGCTTAGTAACAGAAACCCATGTTTGGGCATCTGGGTGGTTCAGTCGGTTGGGTGTCTGACTCAGTTTTGGCCCTGGGGTCCCTGGGTTATGGGATCAAGCCCTGAGTCTGGCTCCACAGTCAGTGGAAAGTCTGCTTAAGATTCTCTTGCTCTGCTCTTTCTCCCATTCGTGCATGCTCTCTCTCTCTCTTTCCTTCACTCTCTCCCTAATAAATGAATGAATAATCTTAAAAACAAAACCAAGCCAAACTCATGCCTTATGCATGCCATGTAATAGGATGGCAAGTGGATTGTGGAGTCAGATTTTAGGCCCTGAGCACTCAGTGATAAGACCAGGTCTTCTGGGAGATAGCCATGCAGGACAGCTGTTATCTTCTTTGACATTTTAATCACCATGCCCTAGTTTCATTGCTGTTGAAACTACTCTTAGTTGATCAATGCAAGATGAGTTAGTTCTTCCCTCATTCAGAGGGAATGGAGCAGCCAAAAGACCAAGTACCACAACAAACTAGGAAAGAATAACAATTAAACACAAATGGCTTGGAGAGGAGAACATAAAGGAGGATGTAAAAGTTCAAATAAGAAGAGTAGATTAAGTGTGAATATGAGCAGATCTCTTTCTGTGAGGAATAGGGAACTGGCAAGAAGGATTTACTTTTTTTTTTCCTCTAAAAGACGATCTGTATTTTTTTTTCAAGATTTTTATTTATTTATTTGACAGAGAGAGACACAGCGAGAGAGGGAACACAAGCAGGGGGAGTGGGGGAGGGAGAAACAGACCCCGCGCTGAGCAGGGAGCACTACGTGGCACTGGATCCCACTGTGATCATGACCGGAGCTGAAGGCAGACACTTAACCACCTAACGACTGAGCCACCCTGGCGCCCCAAGACGGATTTAAATTAGAATTTGTTTCATTGTGGCCTTGAGTCCCCACTATGTTTTCCTGTGCTGTATTCCCTGCTTTAGAAGAGTCAACAGCAGAGGATTCTGATGGAAACAAACATAACATCACTGTCCTAAGGCACGTGTTAAGGGAGCAGTGGACAGAGGTGCCAGTATAATCTAGAAACTTGAACCTATGTCCACAAGAAGTTAGGCCTTTTCTATCTCTGGGCTTTTAAAAGGTTTTTTGGGGGGGAGGGCATACCTTTATTTTATTCTCTTGAGTTATGTTTTCCAAATAATCCGCTTAAGAAAATCTCTGTGTTTAAGTAAGAAATTGCCTGAAGGGAATTTAACTTTATTCTTTGGTTGACAGTAAGTTTAGGAAAATCATTTACTGTGTGCGCAACTTTATCCACCCACAAAAGAGACTGCAGTCAGAACTATGTTCTAATGAAAACAAGGCTTCTATTTTCTGCATTTATTTATACAGTGTGGTGAAAATCACCCCACATTGCTCTCCAATGTACTTGTACCTGTAGCAGCTCACCGCAGATCTGAGAAGTTTTCACACTCCTGGAGGAAGCAAGAGAATAGGTGGGGGAGGGGCAGGAGGTGTGTCAATGTCAGGTCACTGATTTCAAGATGCCAGCACCTCAGACTGGTGGCAGAGGTGTAACTGTGCAATCCGTAGAGGTTTATTTTCTGTTACTTTATCTGTTCTTTCTAATTAAAAAAAATCTTTGAAGAGGAGAAGAGATGGTGGCTGTTAGCACATTAGCTTTATTTTCTTTTCTCTGAGACTGTGCCGTATAATTGTTTTCCACAAGTAGGAATCAGTACTATGGACAGAGGACAGATAACTGGGTTTCAGTTTTGGCTCTGCCACTTACTGTTAGCATGAAAGCTCATTATTCAACATCGATTCACTTAGTACTCATAAATACCCAAGTCTTGGGTTTCCGTGTTCTATATATACAAAGGAAGCAACAACGTAAGAACTATATTTATAATCTGAATTGTTTTTGTAAATATACATAGGTCTTGTTTGTCTTCGATTTATTTGGTGAGCAAAGAAAGGATATCCTTTAGCTAAGCAAGACTCAATAGTTTAGTACTTAAATATCAGCAATTCAAGCCACGGTTCCCTTTTCCTATATTATTTCTTCCTAAAATGTAATGTCACCTAATCAGCAGATCATACTAAATCCTATGATTATATATTTTTAAAAATGCTTTTCAAGGAGTTTATAAAGATATGCAGCTGAACTAATTCAGTTGGAGGTAAACTACCAGACGATGTGGGAAGGCTGGGAGCAGGGGGAGGGATGGAAATCATTACACCATAGCCTAGGATGAGAATCATTACTGCTAATAAAATTTAACTCTCTCTTCATGGTGGACAAGGCCATAAAAAACAAAGGCAGTGAGATATAAAGTAAACCCATTATGAAAGAAGTAGGCTTTCCTGGCAATAAACTCTACAAGAAACTTATAATTCAAATCTTTATGCAAGAGACAGATGGTTAGATTTACAGCATAAAACAGGAAAACCCCAAATAAAAATGCTTTGAACAAATGAGCAACTATTTCTCTATCTTGTAAAAGAAGGAATCCCAAGCTTTTTTGGAGAATCACTGTGGTATCACCAAGGACCTGGGCTCCTATTTTCTGGTCCATCACCCTCAAGGTTTGTGCTCTCCATCCTCAAAGTATCTTTGGGTCCAACACAGGTATCGGTGCTTTAGTTATCACATTGGAGTTTTAGGCTGTCAGCAAGAAGGAGTAAGATACCCAAATTATTTGTCCTTTCTTATTTAAAAGAATTTTCCAGAACTCTCACATAACCACTTATGCACCTATTTTATTGGCTCAAATTTAATCACATGACACATCGTGTAAGGATGCAGGGCTGGCTGGGAAATGTAGTCTTCTGGGTAGGTATACTCCACTAAAAATAGCTGATGAACAACCAGTAGTCTCTGCCACAGACAGGAAATGACAAAATGGACAAGGTTTCAATAACCATTTTACATAAAATTCAAATGTAGCCTTTATAGAAATATGTTATCAGAGACCAGGGAACAAAGTCCAATGACCTCAAAATATTGACACATCTACACCACTTTAGCCCAGGTCTCCAGGCTTTCTCAAGAGACGTGAATGCTGGAGCATGTAAAACAAGTAATTGCATGTTTAATGTATTGGCTCCAGTTTAAACAATCACTTCTCTAGGTACCAACCTACTTTTAAAAAATGAAGTTCTTATAGGGAAGACAGAAACCTAGTTGTTAGGAGATTTAATCAGTGCTGAGTCTTAGATTCCTTTAGCCTTCTAACAGGCAATAGACGCACAAATCTTTTGCTTTTGGCCTCTTTAATAACTATGGGGAAAGTTACACAAATACTTATGTATTCTGTTCGGAGTTCTCTGTAATTCTTCAGGTCTAAAGAAGATGGATTTGAGCCCAATTCCTTGGAATGTGGAAAACCAGAGCCCTTTCCAAGATTGCTGTGAGCTCCAGAGGGTCATGGTTACCTCTGGCTTTGGACACCTGCTTGTAATAGTTGGCTCTGATTTTATGAGTTGCCTTGCTGTTTTACTCATGTTCTTCCTCTCAGACTGTGTCAACCCTGAGGTAGGACTTGGATCTTTTCCTTATTTTTCACGTACACAAAAAATTGCAACCCCCCCAAATTAGCCAACAAAAATAAACATACACTTAACTACACAAGGTGATTTTGTGTGACTAGAAGACTTCCCTGAAGTATGTCAGATTACAAATGTAATGTCACATACCACATACAGATGAACGAATTAAAATTAAACTGTAGACATCTTTGGGGTGAAATAAATATCCTTTAACCACCTCATACCACTGGGAGCTTCATTGTCATTTCCTCTCCTTCTGATCCCTTCTTAGCCCCAATCAACTTGGCTTAATTCTCTGTTCTCGTTTATAATGTAATAAAGCTCTCTTTGGTCATTACCCCCAAACTTACCTTTGCATATTCAAGTTGCACTGACTGGTACAACTGGTTGGCAGTTGTGATCACATGCAGCATGTTTTGAAGGTATCATGCTGGCTGTCTTTGGTCCATGGGCTGTTTTTAGGATTGTAGTGGTGGAAGTGAGAGCCCTCAGAAGGATGAACTGAGATGAGGCATGTGAAAGGCAAATGACAATACCTGTGAGTAAGTACATGGTTGTCATTCAGTAAGTGTTAGGTGCTATTATTAGAGTAACAATTGTCAATTGATAATGCTTCTCTCATTGAGAAAAATGTTGAGTCTTTCTATTCTTGAGGTGCAGGACAGTTTTAATTTGAATATAGAGGCCTCCAGAATCTGAATTTGTGTATCCTTCCAAGGATGTTTGGTGCATATAGCCTGTGACTCTATTTATTCTCTTCCATCGCTCATACGGAGGAAGGCTGTTTGAGTCTTCTGTGTCAACAGTTCTGTTTATCAGTTAAGCTCTCTGAAAGTTTTGTGCCTCCTTTGTAATAAAGACAAGGTTGTGATCATCAGAATTGGTTAGAATGCCAACTCATTGTCCTGAGAGATACAAAAGAAAATAGGGAAATAATTTGCTGAAAATGCAGCAACAAGTATAATTAATTTGATGAGGGTCACTGTTAGAAATCTGGGATTTGTTTGTATTATGGAATGTGTAAGGACACTGTGACCTGCCTCGTGTTCTCAAATTGAATAAGAGGATAAAAGCTGAAGGCAATGGGACCTAAGCTCAGGAGGAGGATTCTTTAGAGCTATGTTAGATTACAATTTAGGTGAGTTTTTTTTTTAAATAATTACTGTGTAATAGTCATTTTTCAGAACTTCAGGAGCTTAATTTCAAGGTCATGTCCCTAAAGAAGAGATGAATAACCTTTGGCCTATTGAGTTCTTGTTATCTATGGCTATGGTATCACTTGTTCCCACTTTAATTCCAACTCCTCAAACTCAGAAGCGGTATTTCTTACTGTATTTCTTGTATTTCTTACCTCACCCGGTGCTCAGGACTTGGTAGATACTCTATAAAGAGGCATTGAATGAATGAGTAAATGAGTACATTTAAAAATGAATCAACCCATCAAACAATCTACAGTTTAATTTCTGTACTTTTCAACAATGAGTATTTCTATTTTAGCTTTGATGAAAATAGAAGAAAAAGTATAACAGTCCGGTTTTTCATATCCCTTTATCACAACATTCCATGAACTATGAGGAGCAATTCTTATGTCACTTTTGCTAGATTAAGATGTTAATGAAGAAAAATTCATGAGCCTTGGCATTCTTTTTTTAGCTGTTCTACCTTCACTTTCCAAAAGGGCAAAATGAACACCTGTGTGTCTGGAACAAAAGACAAATTAAAAATAAGAGGTTAATTAGGCATTAAATTGACATTTTAAACACAATTTTAGTGCTATAGGAGTGGTGAAAACAATCAGTTAAAATGCACTGTATTGGGGGGGTAGATTTTATTGATTAGTTTACTCAAAAGCTGACTCAGTCTGAACAATTAGAATATCAGGCAAAGAACACATATGAAATAAGCTTTGGAAGAATTGTCCATTAAGTATCATGATTGTTGCAAAAAATAATAATAACACGCTTTGCACAGCTTTGTTATCAGGGGCCGTTATAGTTGACATTTTGGAAGCAAGGAAAGTGAATGGCTTAAGAAGTTGAAAAACCAATTCATCATGATGTCTGACATTCGGGAGCTGATATTATCGTCTGTAATTCAAAATTCAGAATTTATAAAGTGTGGTCATATAATACTGCCCAGCAACAAAGGTCTTGCTGAAATGTCTATACTTACCTGGGAAATAACATAGAGTCACAAAAAGCTGATGGTTTTGAATTTGAATGTTTTTTCCTCCCCACTCACCCCCCAAATTTTATGCAATAATGAGCTTCTACCTTCTGCATTAAGCAAAATTATACTAGGAACTGATTTTATGTAGGGAGATTTAAAAATCTACTATGACCTTTGTCATAATGGTTATGAGTCTTTTCTTGAACATGTATCATGTAATGTTTGTTGATCATTTGTTTGCTTTATTTCTAATCAAAGTATGTTAGCGCATGAAAATATATGCGGAGCTACTCTGGGATTCTGCTGAGAATACCAGTCGCAGTTGTGCTGCTGCTGTGTGCTTATGCATAATGTTTTCTAGTCCAGAGATTCTGATCTGACAACATCAGGAGGTATTTTCAGTAACAGCTGCATCAGAATATATCCAGTTGGAGAAATTCTTCAGGAACCCCAGGCCCTCAGCGTCCTGGGATCAAGGTAATCTCCTTGGACCTGAACGTGACCTTCCAATTTCCTTTTCATTAAAGGAATCAGCATTAAGATGGAGGAAAGGACATCCTTCCCTGGTGTGGCATTGATAATCTTGCTTTCCTAAAGATTGGTTTGCTCTGTGCACTATGCTTAGCTTTCTTGTATTTACCCTTAGATCAGCAAAGCAAAATATTCCCTTTCTTCCTTTCATACAAATACTTCAAGAAAAGGTACTCAGTGATTTGTACAATTGACAACTGCAACCATTGCTCCAGGGCAGATTGAGAAAAACTCATATTCTCTCTAACACAACCCAGAAGTGCCTGTTCATCTACCGTATGGCAGAGGCATGTGTTTCATTGCTGCTCTGTGATCTAATTCAGAGGAGAGATAGCTGCAGCATTTTCAGTTGATATATAAAAATAGCTGGTTGCACTAGACACTGTCTGACGTCAATGAAATCATTAAAAAGCAGTGACCAGTCTGCAGAATGTCTCTGATTGCAGCTCAACGTGCAGATACTTAAGCCATATCATTTTTTTCTTTTGACAGACAGCCATCTTTTCTTACTATAAAATAATTTTCATCAATCATTTAGCTAATATGTGGTTAAAACTCAAGTTCTTTCTATTCTACCATGGCACATAATCTCATGTAAAAGGTCAGCCACATTTGAGAAGGGTTGATATCCTGTGGAGATGGTGAGAATTGACAACTGAGGACTTTTGGAAATTTCTCGTAGACTTATAGATAAATGTGACCCCACAGATTAACTATTATCATATTGGTTTCCAACCACAGGATTTTACGCTGAAAACTTTGAAGGTGACTGATGCAGGAAGCCACTGGACAATAACCAATATGGTACTGAGGACACTTACAAATTCTTTCTGAAAGGTAGCATTTATACCAGGAACTAGATATGAATACCAAAATTCCCGAGGGGGTCTGGCTCAGGAGTTTTCCAAATCTGCTATCCTGTAAGTAGGTCTGCTGCCTTGCCCTCCAATATGGAGCCCCTTCCCCATTCCTTATTATCAACCTAAAGTCTACTCATCCTTCAAATCACCCTCAAGTCTTGCCCAACCATTCTGCCATCATATTCTTTCCTCTTCATTCTGATCTTGATTCTGATCAAACTACTCCAGCCCATAAACAAAGGCTGTCTTTCACTTTCACAAAGGAATGTTCTCCTGACCTCTTCACTCCATCTTTTACCATACCTCAGTGCAAGTCTTCTAAAATACCAGTCTGATTATGTTAGCTCCTTGGTTAACAATCATCAATGTCTCCCTATGTGAGAGCTCACCAACCCGCATGCCTATTAATCAGACGAATTTGTCCATGTCCTAGCCAGAAACCAATTAAATGAATCCTTTGTTCTCCAGCTCTTGGGACCCTTTATTTTAGTCTACCCTTGCCTTTTTGTCATCAACCCATGTCTGCAACCATTTGCCTTGTGATACACTCCATCTATGGTGCTCACCCCTCACACTTGAGGGATTAGGCTTTCTTAATGTTGAACAGTTGTGTTCTCTTTTGAACTTGGTTTGTAATAGTGCTATGACAAGTTAGGGAACCATTCTAGAGGTTCCTTGTCCAGATGAGGTTCCATGTGGAACATGGCTCACCTCCCTTTTGGGAATAGATCAGATGCTCCCTTATTACCAGCAGGACAAAACCTGTGGCACACTACACAGAACCCCAATCTGCCATTTCAGACTCTTCTTCCACCAGTTCCCACCATAAACCGGTATATCAGCCACTGAGCCCATCACAATCTTTCATTCTTCCACTCTCGCCAAAGTATCCCTCATGCTTATAAAGCCCTTCCACTGTTTACAATTTGGCACACTCACCCTTAATATCAAATTCAAATTTCATACCTCCAACTAATTTAATTGATCCTATTTATATGTTCCCATGGAATTTCCCATGGAAATGCATATTTATTTTTAGTCCTTATGTTATATAACTGTTTGATGGTTATTTGTTTTTTCCTTAAAACTTGACTTTCTACAATGCAAGAAACTAATATTTTTCTCTATATCTTGAGATATAGATACAACACAGGGTCTGTCAAATGATGATTCTTCAACAAGTGTTTATTGACTGAACAAATAATCTATACCATATGTCTAAACATAACTTTAACAATTTTTTTTACTTGTACTGCCTAATAATTAAATATTTTCATCTACAGATCATTGCCTTTAATTATAAGCATGATGTACAGCAAGTATTTTTTAAATACCCTGTATATCATCTGGGTCAATGTTGAGAATTTATCCTTGATGAACCATGTTCTCTTTCTTGATATTAACCTCTGTTTTCTGTTATGCTACATTGTAAAATTTTCATCTTTGAATATGTTCTTTCATACTTAAATTTTTAACCTTTTCTACCTCTTCGGGCATAAAGTTCTGGGCAATGTTGCTTTCACATCTCCATTTCCATTTGTTGATGGCTCAAATCGTATCCCAATAGAATTAAAACAAGAAAGCCACTTACGTGATGAAGGATTAAGGCTGATTAGGTCAGTTAATTTGAGGGTCACCGCGGAAGGAGGATTCTTGTCACAAGAGGTATCTGTTACTAGTTTCTCCTTTGTTCATATCTGTGTCCTGCTATCATCATGCAACGCAACCTAAATAATTGAGAGGGAGCCTGTTCCAACCTAGGCTCTGTACCTAAGTGGATTTGGAGATGTTCACCTTGTCCTTAAATTTCTACCTTCAGCCAGTTCAACCAGCAGCCTACTTAAGAGCTCCTCCTCATCACACAAGTATCTAAAGTTCATTATACCCAAGGTTTGAACAAAGACACATCTTTCCAAATGTGTGCATCCTGAGATTTCTTTCATTTTTATAATTAGTACAATTTCTTGATTTTCTTAACATGGAGGTAATATCAGACCTTCTTTCTTCTTGGCCCCCATACTGAGTCAAAACTAATTCTTGTGTTTTCAAACCCATCTACTTTTCTCCACCTCTTTTATCCTTATTCTAGTTCAAATCATCATCATCTCTCTCCTGAATTCCTGCAAAATATTTTTATTTGGTCCTTCTAATTTATTCTTTACATAACATACAGAGAAATCTTTAAAGAAACAAATTTGATTTGTATTAGATTGCCTTTAAAATACAGTCCAGAATGCTTCTCATTGTCCACAAGACCTTGCATAACCTCTTTAGCTCAGTCTCAAGCTCTTCCCTCCTCAGTCTCCATGAACATTACTGGAATTCCTTCTGATACCTGAATGTTCCATGCTCCCACTTAATGCTCTCCATGCTTTCCCTGACCTTTCCTCTCTTCTTAGCTAGTCAGCACCTACTTGTCCTTTTGAATTCAAAATATCACTTTTACTAGGAGCCTGCTATGATTTCCAAAATAAATCAGGTAATTTTTTGTACAACCACAACTCATTAATTTCACTCCATATATTGTATTACATTTGTGATTATGTAATTATTTGTATGAAAATTGGTTTTAGCGTTCCCTGTTATAATGTAAGTTTATTCCATAAGAGTGAGTATGTTTATATTTTGTTCACCTCTGTATCTATAGGATAGAGATGAATAACTGAAAAATAGGAATATTTCATATTCATTTAATACATGGACGTCTCTTATAAGAGTTCAATATTTAGCATACCTGGGTGGCTCAGTTGGTTAAGCGACTGCCTTTGGCTCAGGTCATGATCCTGGAGTCTCGGGACTGAGTCCCACATCAGGCTCCCAGCTCCACGGGGAGCCTGCTTCTCCCTGATCTTCTCCTCTCTCGTGTTCTCTCTCTCTCAAATAAATAAATAAAATTCTAAAAAAAGTTGGAGAGTTCAATATTTAGTGAGATTATGAATCTTAATTTAGGTTTGGACATACAAATAACATCTGTATGGCTAAACTGATGAATACAGGAGAAATATTTGGTTATACATTATCTTTTTTGTCAAAATTGCCTTCCTTTTAACTGACTTGGTAAGAATCCATTCATATTTGAAAACAGTACATACAAGAAGGTAGCAGGATCTATCACAGCCTTCCCAAGACAAGACATCTTGTGATTCTAGATTTGTCTTAATTTATTGCCTAGGTTGACACATCATTGAAAAATAGGACTTTGTCCTTTTGTTTAAGTGCTTCATTGTATATGTGTTTATATCTTGTTGGACAGACACAGGTTGCAGTTAATGACTGAGAGCCACGACTAAGCAACTGTCAATAAAAATGCAGAGCAATCAAGTCAAATCAATAACATTAGTGAAGATCAGTTGCAGGAAGAGGTACCATAGTTAGATTTCATACTGTCTGGTCTGTTTCAGGCCACTTGGAATGTGTTTTTGACTTAAATACATTTATTCTAACCATGTTGTTATTGGCAAGGTTTTTAGAACCCTTGGGGATAAAATCATCTTTCCTTTTTCTTTTTTATGCCTTCTCTTTTAGTGCAAAGAACATGAGGTTGGGAGTCAGAGTCCTGGGTTGAAATCCTACTTACAAATTTTGCAATGTTTTGAACATTATTAGCCTTTGAGAGGTCCTGCTTCCTCTACTTCTTGGCTGTCAAGGTTGAAAAAATAGTATGTATAAAATACTTGGCAGATTACAGAAGCTGGGTAAATATTAATTTTCTCTTCCTACACATAATCCTTTGATTTTCTCTTTCTCTGTTTTCCTTACACCAACTCTTTTGTCACAGTCCTCCTGGTCTGTGAAACTCTTGATGATTTTCTTTAAATTCCAGAGTATTGGCTGGCTAAAATACTAGCCTGCAAATTCTCCAGAATTCTATAACTTAGAGAAATTTAAGCCTTCCTTAAGCATATTAATAACTGGTAAAAAATTCTATTTCTTTATTTTTACTGGTGAAGTATCTGTTTCCATTGATTGAAGAGTTTAGAATCTTTCTTCAGTATGTTACATGTCTATAGCTAATCAATTTCTAGTTACATATTGTAACCTTAGATTGGCTGAGTTCATCTAGAATTTTATTGGGTTGGTATAGTGCTATAACTGTAGTAGATAGCAGAGAAAATTGGGTAAATATAATGTAGCCTAGTAAAAAATTATGAGAAACTCTGAGTAAAAGGACATGGGTAAAAACCATCCTTCGCTCATTAGCTAAACAAATTTAAATAGACCATTTAAAACCTCAGTTCCTTTATTTACAAAATTTGATACTTTTCTGATAGGGCTTTTGTGAGTATGAAAGACATAGTCCATGTGTAAAATTTATCTTAAGAAGGAAAGCATTCTAAATGTTGTAATTTATTTTATAAGATAAGGCAAAGCATAGTTCATAATCCAAACATGAAAAAAGAGGGTTTGAGTATGTATCTGGAAAAAAATATATAATGAAGGATAGCCAGATGGAAGCAGAGCAAAAGAAAGGAGATCAATATTTGTTCAGTTCCTAGAATTTCCTGGGGCACAGAGATTCTAACTCATACTTCTCTGATAGATGCCCTAGAGGAAAGCAAGAAAACTTTGGATTCATCCTTCCTCATCACAATATACAGAGTCCCCTCGATGCCTATCAGAGAAGGTTGGTTCAGCTTTTTCTCAAGAAGTCATTCCATACAAGAAAAGAAGCTGGACCTGACTCTTCACCCACAGAGATCTACTGAATCTGATATCTATTGAAACTTTGGGATCTAATCTGATATCTATTGAACCTTTGGGATGGGACATGAAGATGGATTAGTTGTTGCTAAAAATACTTTAAATGATTAAAAACAGAGGCCACTCTTGGTCCCATACCAAGTGACTCAGGGAAATTAGAGGAGTTGAGAGTTGTTTACCTGCTCGCTATGAAACCCCTCCTTGAATTCTTCTACTTTGGTTACCATTTGGCGTTGATAGCTGGAGCAGGTGAGATGGGAGAACATAGCATAGAATGAAAGGAACCTAGAATTCTCAAACAGAAAGGATGATAGGTGACTACTTCATATTCTTTCCTCTTTTTTCTTACCTTCAACACCTACTCACCCATCTTTACTCTCAGCTGATGAATTTGCTTTCAGTTTTACAGAATACAAGTTGGCAAACACAGGAGAAGGTCCACAAGTTCCCACATTACATCTATTCACTGGCCAGCATTCATACCCTTATATTCTCTCTCTCTCTCTGTCTCTCTCTCTCTCTCTCTGTCTCTCTCTCTCTTTGAAAGAGAGAGAGAGAGAGAGAGAGAGAGAGAGAGAGAGAGAGAGAGAGAGCATGAACGAGAGGTGGGTGGGGGGAGTGGAGAAGGGCAGAGGTAGAGAGAATCTTAAGCAGGCTCCTCACCCAGCCTAAAGCCCGAGGCGGGGCTCTATCTCAGGACCCTGAGATCATGACCTGAGCTAGAATCAAGAGTCCAGCATTTAACTGACTGAACTACCCAGGCACCCTGAACCCTTATATTCTGTCCTACCTTTTGCTACTCCAGATGAGGTGTCTATGCTCTTAGTAGGGGCAACCTCTTCCGTTGTCCATCAGATGCCATTCTCACATTCTCAGGGCTATTTCCCCAGTAATAGTTCTCTTCTGGATCATCAATCTTCCCTCCTCATTGATTATTCTCATTATCTACTTATAAGCTCTTATTTTAACAATCTCAACTAACCCTTTCCCCTCACTGTCACTCTAGTAATCAATCAATTCCTTTACTCTTCTTTACAGCAAAACCCTTCAAAGTGTAGTCTTTACTTACTATCTCTATTTCTCCCCTGCCATTCTCTCTTGAACCCATTCAAATCATGCTTTTACCTCTATTATTCCATTAAATGTACTGTTGTCAACAAGTTCCAGTTGCTAAATCCAAAGGTCAACCATCAATGCTCATCATCATATCAATGGTTGTCCTTTCAGCAGTATTAGACACAATAAATCACTTATTTTTTTTCTTTCATTTTATTCTCTTTTCTTTTTTAAGGGCTTTTTGTTTTGTTTTGTTTTGTTTATTTATTTATTATTTTTTTACTGGACTTCCAGGATGCCACTCTCTTCTGGTTTTCATCATCCTCATTGACCACTCCTCAGTCTTCTTTGCTGATTTCTATCTCCCTCATTTTAATGACTAATATTGGAGTATCCCAGGGGCTCAATATTTGAGCCTTCTCAACCCTTCTTTTCTCTGGTTGTACTCATTTCCATGGTAATCTCGTTCAGTATCATGTCTTTAAATCGTAACAACACTTTGATGACTACCACTCTGAAAATTGAAACATAAATCTTTAAAATCCAGACATATATATGCAACTGTTTTGTTGGCATTGGCACTTGGAGTTTAATGGGGCTTATTAAATTTAGTATGTCCAAAACTGAATTCTTGAGCTTTCCTCTCACACCTACTCTTTCCTTATCTTCTTGCTTATAGCCTATATCAAATCGAGTTTCCTTGAAGTCATCTTTACTTCCTCTTTCCTTCTCACTTCATAAAGAAAGTCTTGATATATTTACCTTCAAAATATAACCAGAATCCACCACATCTTTTCACCTCTGCTGCTACTGGTCCAAACCAACATCATTTCTTACCAGAATTACTACAGAAGACTTTTAAGTGGTTTTCCATGTCTATCCTAACTCCCCTTACTCTCTTGTTAACACAGTGCCCATAATGATCCTGTTAAATCATAAGTCAGATCATTCCAAGAACTTCCTACTTCAATCAGAATCAATGCCAAAGTTCTCCAATGTCTATAAGACCTTACATGATTGGTCCTCAATTACCTCTCTAACTTAGTTTCCTTTTATTCTTCCTTTTGCTCCATCTGGCCTTACTATAAAGACCTTCTTGCTGTTCTTCAGGTTGCCAGTCAGATTTCTACCTCAGGACTTTGCACTTCTTTTTCAGTTTGTGTCTTAGATTAAGGTACCCAGAAACAGAGGCATAGGGTTTATGTGATATTTTCAGGGAGTCCAATGCCAGGGAAGAGAAGAAAGAAACAGGAAAGGAGGGAGACACAATGCAAGGACACATTGAGCAGGCTTCCATTCAGTGCATTCAGTTGTTTGATTCAGTAGACTACACTTTTAAGCAGCAATGTTCCTGGGAACATTAAGGGGGATGGATTTATCCACAGGCTCCTCTTTTGCCTTGTTAACATTTATCCACATGGGCATTAATTTCTCTGCACTTCCAACCTGTACCAGTGTGGGTTTAAGTGCCCAAGGGTCTGCAGCAGTATCAACAAGAACCCCTGGGGCAAAGAAAGAAATTATATCCATCAAAGTCCATGCGGAACTGGAACAAGCCACAGATGAGTCCAAGAGCATCTCAGGGAGGCATAGAGATGTCTGATAGACTCTCTCAAGTGTTTCTGTCCAGATGTTGACATAGCTCACTTGTCCTTTGTGCAAAGGTTTTTACTCAGATGTCACCTTCTCGGTAAGACTTTTCTTCAACTTCCCATTTAAAATTATGGTCACCTACATATTCTCAATACCCATTTCCTGCTTTATTTTTTTCCCATATTACCTTCCAATAAACCATAAAATTAATTATTTATTTTTTTGTCAGTCTTCCTTGCTAGACTAAGCTCTAGGACAGCTGTGATTTTTGTCAGTTTTGTTCATTGTTGTATTACCAGACTAGCACATGGTATGTATTCAACAAGTAGTGAATGAATTACTTATAAAAATTCTTGACTGGTACTGTAAGCTTTCACAATATACTTGAATTAAATATATGGAACATTCTAATCAACGTTTAGATCATATGCTTATTTTGTCAAATAATCAAATATTTTAAGCATTCAAAGATAAGGTGGAGTATTTCCTAGGTAGGTCCTAAAGCAAGTTAATGAAAGAGAAAATTCATTAATGTCCACTGATCTACAGGATGTCTGTTTGCACAGCTTCTTTATTCTTCTAAGTTGCCTTTTAATAATTTTCTTTATTGATGTTTTCCATTAAATCTCTATGGAAATAACTGCAAGAATTGGTGATAAGCTCATTCTTTGTTCTACCCTCCCTCGGATGTTAACAGTGAGTTCCTGTGAGTCAGACAGTGATAACAGAAGAAGACCTATGAACACAAGGTTCTGAGTGAAATGGAATGTTGAAACAAAAAGGTGAAGTGAAAAAAAATGACCTAAGTTAGCTCCTATAAGCATACCTAATAAGCATCATAAGTTATGATGCATGTTATTAAAAAATAATCATCATTGATCTGCTTTATCTGGTCTAACTCCACAAGAAGCAATAATGTTCTCTGACACTATAATTGAAGGGAAAAATAGTAACAATGGTACAACTATTTTATAATTTTTTTTTGAGCATTAGTATTATTTTCTTCTGGGAGCTATGTGGGGGCCTGATGAGTCATTGATCTAGATATGCCTGCATCTACATCCTGGTTCAACCATTCATTAGGTTATGTAGGTTTGGGATAGTCATTAAACTTAAAGTCTTGTTTTCTTTAATAAAGAAAGTGGAGATGATCATACTTAAACTCCAAGGTCAATATCTGACAATTAAATAAGATGAAATAAAGAAAGTACTAGTACATGAAAGATGTTTAATACAGGTTAGATCTTCCTGTGTTAAGTTATCAAGAAACAACAATGTTGTCATAAAGTGTAAAAGAAAAGAATGAAGTGAGAAATAAATAATTTAAAGTAATTAGATTTTAAATTAAAAATAATAATTTAGGCAATGATGATTTCAATTTTATTCATATTAGAGATAAAAAGCATTGTAATTCGTCTAGCATTGAAGATCACTATGTTGAAATGTCACAGATAGGACACCTCAGCTATCTGAGCTCCAGGGTTATAGTCTTCTCTTAGCACTTGCATAATTTAGAGAAACTCTCTCTTCCCTATTAAAGTCAGTTTGCAGTCTAGAATATCTCATTAAGCAACAAAGTGTGCTTAAAGTTAGCAGTGTAGAATGTTTCATTAAGCCATGGGGAGATAATTAAATTCAGTTTGCAAACTAAGGAAGTTGATGTCCAGATGTGCCAGTTATGAATTTATAGCTCCAAATCAACACTTCATTGCCTGTGTTGTGAAAATACAGCCGGGTCCTTTAAATAGATTTCCTTTGTCAGCTGTCACAATGTTAAGTTTTAGAGATAGAGCACATCGGAGGGAAACTCTTATTGGTTCCTGGAGCGAACTCCAACCTGGGTATTGGCAGGGCTTCCTATACAACATCAAGGGCTTCTCAGACACCAACAGGGTGTCTAAGAATTCATCTCAACTCAGCTCAATTCTAACACTGTCTACCCAGAAATAGCATTAGGTTGCACAGGTTAAAGGTTCAGTCCTACTGTCCTCCACACATTGATATACCAGTATCAATTTCATATTTTTATCTGTACTTCTGTCCAACTGGCTACAAATCAGAGGTTCCCAAGACCCCATCCTTGGGCTCAATTAATTTGCCAGAGCAGCCCACAGAACTCAGAAAAACACTTTATTTACTAGATTACTGATTTATTATAAAAGGATGTAACTCAGGAACAGCCAGATGGAAGAGGTACATAGGGAAAGGCATGGGGAAAGACCTGGGAGCTTCCATACTCTCTCTAAGCCAGAAGCTTCATTACATAGCCACGATTGATTAAATCATTGGCCGTTGGTGATTGATTCAACCTCCGGTCCTTCTCTCCTCCTTGGAGGTCTGGAGGTGGGACTGAAAGTTCTAATTCTCTCACACCATGATGGGCTCCACTGGCAATCAGCCCCCATTCCTAGGTGGGGTCCAAAAGTCACCACATTATCGTAACAAAAGACACCTTTATCACTGTCAACACTTCGGAAATTTCAAGGTTTTGGGAGCTGTGAGCAAGGAATTGTGGATGAAAACCAAATATATATATTTCTTATCAGTCACAATATCACAGGAGCTGAAGGAAGAAAGTGTTATTGTCTTCCTGGCCCCAGTTTGTATCTCTTGCCAACCTCCTACCAAATGATTGCTCTAGTGCTGTGTTTCTGCAGCGCATGATGCTCAGAAACACCCATTGGCCAGCAGCTTCCCCCAGGGATGGCTCTGCAGCAGAGACTCTGGGGTGGCACACCTCTGTCCATGGTTTCCCCTGCATCCCCTTGAGCAACATCCAGTGGGTTCTGAGGCATTACACCTCCTTCTGGATGGCTTTCTCCAGAGAGCATATTGCCACCAAGTTCCAGTGTCAGAGGATCCCAGCAAATGCCCAGTAAGATATGTATCTCACTCTGGGAGGACCTCTTTTTGGAATGCTCTATCTCAGACATGGAGGCTGAGACTTTCCCTTGTTTCTGCTATTTCTATATTCTTTAGAATTCTAGGTCTCCTTATTTTGTGTTAGCCAAGCCTCTATTACTTCAATCTCCTGTTATAGTTAACAATTATTTATGTTCATCTTTCCCTGTTCAAATGACTTTGTGGTTTCTATTTCCTTGTTTGATCTTCATGGGTATACTAGAGTTTATTATTATCTATATGGGACCATGAGACAACAAATCTGTTCTATCTAGATGTCATTCTGTAAACTTGTTAACACAAGTCTATTATTATATGTCTTGAAGTGCAACCAAAAATGGTAAATAAAGAAGGATGAAAGGATTATTAATCATGTAAGGATTATTAATCATGTAGTCATTCTACTTGGGAAGACATCTACAGAGACATGTAACAGGGGGGATGTTGTAGGAAAAAGACACATTATTTGATCAGTGTATTCTAGAACATTATTTTTTACAGTTACAAAGTAACAATGTGAGAATGTTGTTTTTGGTGTCCAGGCCTTCCTATATTGTCAGTCCAAAAGAAAAAAAAAGTTCCAATGCGTTTTACACACTAGTAATTTGAATTTTATTTGATGCTGTTTTGATTTAAATTAAATTTATGGAGCAACTAAACCACCCACTGAACCATAGGGGACTTTATCAAAAGGAAGATTGATGATACATTGATATTATTTTTAACACACTGTGGTTATTCCAACATTTCTTTAAGATTTATACTAATTGGTAGTAGGTTGAAGAGTGTCTGCCAGAACCTCAGAATGCAATCTACTTTGGAAATAGGGTTTTGCAGTTGTAATTAGTTAATGAAGTCATACTGGATTAAAGTGGTCCCTAAGTCCAATGAGTGGTGTCCTTTTAAGACGAGGAGAGGACACAGACATAGCATGGAGGATGAGGCAATGGGAACATGGCGGCAGTGATTCCTCCATAAGTCAAGGAATGCCAAGGGTTTCCTATAACTCTTAGAAGTTGGGAGAGAAGCATAGGATGGTTTTTTTCCCTCCCAAATCTTCCAGCAATAATCAACCAAATGTGCCAACACCTTGATTTCAGACTTACAGTCTCCAGAACTGTGAGAGAATAAATTTGTTGTTTTAAGCTTCCCAGGTTGGTTACAGCAGCTCTGGGAAACTAAGACGCAGTGATTGGGCTAAGTATTGGGCGTCTACTGGTGAATAAGACAAAAACCATTCATGTCCCCATGGCTGCTAGTCATCTTTTGATGTTTCTACTGATAGTTTAAAAACTTGTTTTTATATAATTTTTTTTAATTTGGAAGGTCGTTTTCTTTTTCATCTTAAGAAATTGAGCTGCTGAAATGGCAGCCAAAATTTGGAAATGTGGCCTTGTGGAGAATTTTAATAGATGGGGCATCTAATAAGCTTTCAATTTGGTTATTAATAAATAACTTTTGAGAGGAAATCCTGCAGAAAATCTTATGGAACTCCTAAACATCGACATACACAATCCACACTCTACTTCATTCACTTCCTTAATTCAGAAATGCTTTATCTCAGATATCAGGTAGATTTGGTTAGCCCACAATTTCAACAGTGACCCCAAGGACAGAGCTGATGACTTCTGGACCTCCTGTGTTTAGTGTTGATTAGGGAGAAATGATTTGGTGCTACCAAGGCTATAATTTCTCCTGTTATAAAACCATTAATTTCACTGTATTACCTTCTTCTGAAAACAGTCTTGCTCAGAATTGCCGGTCACTTCCCCCACAGCACGAATTCTAGCCTGCATCTTGTTTTGACTAAACAGCACACCTAACATCCTCTCATATATTCTACATCTTGAGGATTTTTCTTTCTCCTCTTTTTATATGAACCACTGACTTTATTTTTATATTCTCGTGGTGCTCTAGTATATTGTGCATTTTGAATGAAGACCGGCTTTATTATATGAATGAAGACCGGCTTTATTATATGAATGGCTTCAGGGATATAGAATCTTAAAGTTTTCAGTACTGACATCTCAATTGCTTCTGGAATGTGAATAATACCTTAAAACATACTATTTCCCAGATGATAAGAGCCTAACATTAAAAAGAAATTAATTAAAAATGACTCCATGGAAAGTCTATGTGAAAGTTTTCTCGAATATTTTTGCAAATTTTCTGTAAGTCTGAAGTCATTTAAAAAAGTAAAACCAACAAGTTAAAAAACCCACCTCTAAAACATAAAAGTTACATATCTACTTAATGTTAATTTTTACTTTCCTATCTCCCCTGGGACTCAGAACTGAGGTCAAGGCAATCAAGGCCAACCTGAGGAGGAAGAAAGGCAGTGCCCCCACCTAGGGCCTGATCTCAGGGGTGACGGGAAAACCTTGGTGGACATTGGTATTGATGCCTGATGGGAGCACCATCTCACACCTCATAGCAGAGTTTCAGTTTCCCTTGTAAGTGACCATCTCCCATCCCACCTTATTCTCATTTGTGCAGGGCTTGTTTGGGAAATTGACTTCAGCCTCAGTTCAGACCAGTCAGACTCAATTCTGTTTCTTGCTTGAAGTTATTGGGAAAGAGAAGCGCTCGTTGGTCATCTTGACTCAATTGTGGAAAACCCTACTTAAATATAGTCAGTGCAGAGGAAAATAAAGCTTAGAGATGGAGAATAATCAAGCCTTCATGGGACTGTGTGAGATCCCACATCCAGTTATCATAAAACTGCTTCTATTTCAGTTTCCATTAGACTGAGAAGTAGCCCCCTCCTTTTTTTTTGGCTTTAATTAATTTGCATTGGATTTCTATCACCTACAAATTGAGAAAGTAAGAATTAGCTTGGCTTGAGAAAGTAAAATGTGCCTGGCCACTCATCAGGCTGGAATAACGAGAGACTGACTCAGCTCAGCAAGGTCACACCATGGCTCTAAAGTGTTCTAAGAACCCCCTCCTTGGGTGGCTGTGGCATTTGAAATTCTAACAGTAAGAATGGACATCCCACTCATGCATGCAGGATCTAAGTCACTCTGATACAAGAAAGTAGTCTCTACTCACAGCCCAGGAGCAGAGCTTTGGAGAAGTGGGTTTCTCCCATTTCAATCTTCTCCACAGCTATCTTCTTTGTAGGGCCAAAGGCAATAGGACACTGGGTCCACTTTGTAATCCAGACTCTTTACACAGTCTTACTTGCTTCAAGTGTATTAAAATAGAGTTGCATTGAAATTCCATCTAAACTCCACCCTTTCATAGAACTCTGTAACAGTTCTCCGTTTTCCTTTGTTTGGTGAGATGACCTCTGTTTTATCTTCTGTGTGATCTCTCTCATATTGATGGGCAAATAAATCTGATTTAGTAAACTGATTAAACACATAAAACTGATTTGTGACACCAGTAATAAGTAGTTACTGGTGGTTTCAGGTTCACTAGGTTTAGGAAACAAAAGGGTTTTAATTATGATAGCCTTTTTTTTTTCAGTAGTAATTCCTCCACCCAAATTGGTTTTAAAATTAAAGATCTAGTCATATATTTTCCCCCTCAAAGTCAATCTCATAGGATAGTCAAGACTTCAAAGCAATTGTTTTAAAGTTGTGTTCCATAATAGTTCCTCAAAGTGGGATGCCTACAGCAGTAACCTCGGCATCATTTGGGAGCTGCTTGAAAGGCAGAATCTGGTGCCTTATCCCTAACTTGCTGAATCAGAATCTTTTATTAAGATTCTGATGATTGTATGCACCATAAAGTTTGAGAAGTGCAATGCCACGGAGTCCTGGGTGTTTTCATAGGGCTTCCCAAGAGAACTCATAGGTGGGGAAGGGGGACACAGAGCTCTTGGCCTTTCCCTTATGAAAGCCATCCTGTAATATATTATTTTGTGAGTTTTACTTTTTACTTTTCTGTAAGTGCTTCTATAATGTAAGAAACATTTGAAAACTGCTATTTTAAGCCCCCTTAATACTTCATTGTGAATGAGCTCATCGGATTGTGAGGGAATAGGTTTTGTTTGCAGTGGATAAAGGAAGGAAGGATCTTATGAAAGAGAAGCTGTGAACCTGAACATTAAAGTTCCCTACCCAATTGTGTCATTTGTATGGAGATGGCTGCTGGCAGGAGCTGCTGGTTCTTTTAGGGTACATGCTCCTGGGATCCTAGAATGTGTTCTAAATAACAGAATCAAGAGGGTGAGTCTATCAGAGGCCTATTTGTATAAGAACCAGGAAATCTCCTGGGATAATTTCTTGAGAGGAGAAGCCATGAAGATAAATTTGATCAGGAAGAAAGCATGATCCTCAGAGGAGGGTAGTGACTTTGAGACTAGCATGTGACTTTGAGAAGTGGCTGCCACTGGAAATAATTTCTGTCTCAAGCCCATAGATAACGGGGTGAGGAGCTGGGAATGAGAAAAAGAGAGAGAGAGAGAGAACTGATTCTGGGTAACTATCAGGATGCTAGAGTCCCTCTATTAGAATGTAACATGAAGGGAGGAGAAGCATTTCATACCCGCCTGTGTTCAGCCATGATTACTTGTCCCTTTTGTACCTGAGGACTTTACCTTTGCAGTGAGGCCCAGTTGGGGATAAGCAGTGCCTACTGGCATATTCTTGATCTGGTAGAAAAGAGGCCAAGATTGGAGGCGGAAGTGAGCATCAAGGTGAGGAAGCAATAACAGCCAGCAGCCAGAAAATGCGGAGTTTTTTTTATTAAGCACACAGGAAACATCTTCCAGGAACCCAAGTGAGTGTGGGGAAAGAACAGTCTTCCAAAAGGGTGTGTGAGCAGGTCTTGTTTGAAAGCAGGAGCCCGTGGAATTCTAGTTAATGTATCCATGCAACTCCACTTCTATCTACAAGCAGAAGAACATGGAAAATTCTGCAAGAGATTTTGTCAAAATTCAAAATGTAAAAACAAAATGTTTTGTTTTTCCCTCACCCTTTCTCAGCCTTTTTAGATAGATGCATCATAAACCAGTTCCCCTGGCTGGATATTCTTTGCAACAACTGAGTTGACTTTATGGCTAAGAGAGGGGGGTTTTCTGCACTTGGAGTGAACACCGTGCAGTATATTTCCCCCTAAATTCCTCCAAAGTTGTTGGTATTTCTCCAAGGAACACAAGAGGTGAGGGATACTGCCTTGTCCTTTTCTGAACCCTCCTCCCCACTGAACAGTGCCGCACATGCAAGGCGCTTCTCGAGCACTTGTCTACCATTTGACGGGGTCACCTCTACTCGCAATTTAATTTCATTGTTTCCAAACATGTTTTAATAACTGCCATGCCCTGGGAATGCAGAAGTAGCTAAGATGTGCCTCTTCCTGTCAAAGTTTAAGTCAAAGATTCATCATCTTATAGTCCAATGAGAAAAAGATTATTGGTTGTATACTAGTATTTTCTGCCTTTCCCTCACGCCAAAATAAAAACCAGTCAGCAGACACACTTGCCCCTCAAAATGAAAGAGCACAATTTAATAATAGCTGAGCAGTCATGTCGAGGCAAAAGATTTTCTCTCAATTATTTCTCAGTAAAATCCCAGGAGGTCAAGTTTACACATTTCTATGAGGTAAAAATGTGAGGGGGATAATAAGGGCTCTGAGCAGTTCTTCAGGAACGGCCAGCAGTGGTGCTTTTCATCGCCCTCCTCTGGCTGTCACTTAGGGCACTAAATCCCCCTTTCTGGAATTCAATGTGGTTTTAATGTGATTCACCTTTACTTACTAGCTAGCTCCAGATGGTTCCAGGAATACTTGTATCTGCTAAACTGAAGGATGAATATGGTGGAAGATGCCTAGTTGTGGCATTGCCTTATTGGTGGAGAATATATCCTTTCACAGAGGAAATCCTTATATGATGATTCATATTTTTAAAAAAATAATTATATTTTCTCATGCTCTGAATCATGTTCTATTTAAGAGATCTACTTTTGAACTTACAGTGAAGCACCAATGAATATGAAATAAAGAAATAAAATAAAAATAACTGGTACCAGGACTTTATTAGGCATTTCACTGGATACAAAGAACCTTTTTTTTTTTTTACATTAAGAACAATGATCTTATCCAAAAAATTCACATTTGCTAAACAGAACAGTGGTAGGCATGTATTTTCTTTATACCACATTTACTAAAGTATCAATGACCAGATCCTAAAAAGAGAAGGCACAGATCTGTCTCCCTCTGGTGAATTTCTGGTATCTAATGAAGGAAATGTCACCAGCTCTGCAAACTCCCATCCTTTAGAAATGAAGCAAATCAATACGAAGGTGTATAAGCAGGGACCATGAAATGAAAATGTTATATTAAGGAATTTGGATTTTCTTGTCACTTATAGGAATTTCAGGAGAGGAGGTAGGTACCAAAAATATTCCAAAACTCCATCTGCATTCAGACCAGGTCAAGAATTCACTGTTGGTTACAATGGTCTTTGAAAACTCTATTTTAGGAATTCCAACATAATTCTATTCTCTGCAAACTGTTCTAGAAACTGGCCTTAGATATCATTGTTCTTACTCTGGGTGTCTTGAGTTTTCAATTCCTTCAAAAAAAAAAATGCTGGTTGTTTTAATTTGCTTTGGCAAATCTCCCTGACAAGTACTGGTTCATTGTCAGGGTCCATATTCTATCCCCTGACCAACTCTAACCAGGTCTTCTGAGGAGGCACTGATGAGGATGTATCTATATCCCACATTCTTTTCCTCTCTTTTTTCAGCAGTCAAAAGAGTTTTTTTTTTCCTATGTCAAATTTTCTATAATTCCATAGATGATCAGTTCTAAGGTGATAAAAGTAATTTGTGCTAAGAGGTTAATGAGGGAGTAATGGATTGATTTGTTACCTCTCTGAATGAAGAAGAAATTGAATTTTAAAAGAGTTCCTGGTATTGAGTTGGAAGGTGCTACCACTTTCCAGAGACATATTTAATGTGTAGTGTGTTTTGGGTGTCCCAGTTGCTAGGGAATGTTACTTAAGGGATTAATGGGGGAGACTCTGGATCTTTCAACAGGATGGTAAAGGGAAGTTTTGAATGTGGTGGCATTAGTCTTATAGAGGCACTGGCTTGATTGATTATGCTATCTCTGTTTGGGTTGGTCCTTTGTGAAGCATTCATGGAACTTGGTATGGACCAACATTTTCCTTCATAAAGGGTATTGGGACTATAGATTTCCATGAGATACATCAACATATGGGTTTAGAAGGAGGTAGGATCTCACCCTTTATAGGTAGCCCAACTGAAAAAGAGAGATGCAAGGTAGATAGGGTTGCCAAAGGAAAATAAATACAGGATACATCCAGTTAAATTTGAACTTTAGAGAAAAAGTGAATAAGTTTTTAGTATGTCTCATGAAATGTTTTGGAAATTCTTATACTAAAAAATATTGTTTGTCCGAAATTTGAATTTCACAGGGTGTCCTGTGTTTTATCTGGAAAGCCTAATTATGGACTAGAAATAATTGAGGATAGAAAAAGAAGAGGAAATAAGAAGATTGATTAATATTCCACACCCAGATCCCAGGCTCAAGGAAGATTACAACGTTTTTGCTTTGAGCATGACAACTCATGCAGATCCTTGAATTAGTCATGCATTTTCTATTGCTAGACTATATGTAGGCAGATAGCAAAGGTTTAAAAGGATATTGTATGCCTTTATTTTGAGAAGGGAACCATGTTGGAACCACCTAAAGTTGATGCGTCTTAGTGACTCTTACAGAGCCTAGGCAGTTCATCTTAACTGAGAAAATCCAATCTTTAAAAAAGCAATGGTTCGAAGAAACAATTTTCCATGGAAAACTTATCCTCACAAGTAGAATGGTTCCATGTTTGGAAGAACAGCTTTTGAAGTGCACTGGTTCTGTTGCTGATGGAAACAAACGTGAACCTAAGTTTTTGCGTGATAATGAAGTTAATAAATGATTGACATTGGAAACTTTTGAGAAGCTTCAGGTGCTCCGGAAGCTTAACTCTTTGCTTGGGGGAACTCAGATAATTTCTAAAGCACAGTCCTCATACGATTAAAAAAAAAAAAAAAGGCCAGTTTAAACAAAAACATAATTTTTCTTTAAATTTTAATCTGAAATGACAACAAAAAATGGCAATGAATTAAGGCTGGTCATAACGTGCCCTTTTTCTTTAGGATAAGTTTGATTTTTTAATAAGATACAGTATATTAACACACAAACCACATACAAGCACATACTTTTGACTCATACAAATATACATTTAGAACTAATACCTATGAAATAGTATCACAAATGAAATAAAAACTGCACAATTTTCAACAGATTCAATCATTACATTTTACAAATTCTACAGAACATTTTATTGATGTCGTTGGGAAAACAAACAATTTAGAGCATTATTTAAAACTGTATGTAACACAGGAGCCACCAAGAAGTTATGGCAAATATAGCATTTACACCATTGTGTCACTGAAATCTAGTTGAAAAGACTAAAGTGCTGTAAAATGAAATACTTTTAAAAACCTTGCTTAGCATATCCTGAGGGACACTGTGCATTATTTTCTGTTAGCAATTCAAAACTCAAGCACTCTACCCATGGAGCTCTCATTTGGATGAGTCACCAAAGGTCAGGAGACTGTGTCATTGGATCTGTAAAACCATAGAACTGGAAACTCATGAGAACATGCATTTCCTGAGACTTCCAACTTTCCAGTCTGGAATGCTAACAGGGGAGAACCTGAACAGGTAACTGACTAAAATGTGTCAGGACCGCAAAGAACTGAAAACAGCTTTAAGTAAAGATGAGTGTTTGTTTGTAATTTATATTCAAATCCATCTTCAATTCTCCATCTTGAAGTATAACTGACAATGTATTTAGATTATTACTGCGAGGCATTTCTTATTTATAATGGTCTCATTTTTCATTGGTTTTCTAGTGATTTCCTTCTCCTCTTAAATATTTAAATATCT
Organism: Ailurus styani; assembly: GCA_002007465.1. Taxonomy (NCBI): domain Eukaryota; kingdom Metazoa; phylum Chordata; class Mammalia; order Carnivora; family Ailuridae; genus Ailurus; species Ailurus styani. Next base: position 9,449,988 of record LNAC01000007.1, read on the forward strand.
GAATTACGTTTATGTCCATTAATGTAGTAATATAGATTTTAAGAGTTAAACTGGAAATAGAATCAAGTTGAGTGATTAGAGAGTGCAGTTTTAACTTGAATAATGTGTGTGTGAGATGTGCATCTCGTGTGTGTGTGTGCGTGTCTGCATGTATGTACACATACAGGCGCATACATGCCAAACGCTTCATGCTCTAGTACATTCACTGTTAGGTGGCGCTCCATGAAAAGTGAGTTTTCCCAGTATGGCTGAAAGTGAATATTGAGGTCATCATACGGAATATCCTAAGGCTTTTAAAAGATGCCTCCTCATTCTCTGCACTCATATGATTGTGTAGTAATAAGGGAGACATACACGATAATGGCAGGAGTGTTCACCATTTTGGTCCTTCAAACTTACAGACAGGAAAGCAAACCAAAAGAATGATATTCTTTGCATATTTTCCCTCATCCCGTCCACTCCCTTGATGTCCTGCTGCAGGTTGGGTAAAAGTTGGATTTTGTTTCTGTTTTTTTGCCTTGCAGGACTTGTGACATAAAGTCTCAAGAAAAAGCCAAAAAAAAAAAGTGCACCAAGATGTATCTCCTACTATCTTGGGGTCTATTTGTAGCCCTTGTGCTCCTAGCTCTCTAGAGAGACAATGCCCTGCTAAGACAAAGGAACATAGGCTGGGGGTAACTCTGATTACATAATACTAGTCCTCACTTCCCACTTTTTATTTAAGGCCCACAGCCTACTCCCTAAGTGTGCTCCAAGGCAGGGTCAATGGACAGAAGACAGCCAAAGGTGCCTTCTGTCCATTCCACTTTCCAAGGACTCCCTCCTGGTGACTCTCCATCTAGCTGGAGGACCCATAGTTCAGTTCTACCTGTCCCCTCCTTTAGAAATTAAGGCAAGTCCATTTACTCTTGGTGCCTGCTACACAGGGACTGTATGTCCACATGGAAACCATAGCACTGACTTGAAAGTACCTTTTGTCAAGCAAGGTTTCTGTGTGCATATCATTAATAGCAATAAAAAGCTTTCTCCAGTTAAAAAACTGCACAATTAGTCTAAAGCTTCAGCATGTTTGTTTTTGCCAGCACCCAAATGAAAAATATGACAAAGCTAATTCTAAGCAAACATTATAAGAAAGCATCTAAGTTCAAGAAAATACAACATAGTTAACTCTATATTTTATTGATTCTTCATTAATAGGTTGAGAGATTTGTTTTCTATCATATTTATAAGTTAAATCCTGTGTCATTGCAAGTGTGCTTGGCTAAAGAGCCTCCTGAGGGATGAAAAATGAATTGTCAGAGAGAAAATCTGCTCACAAAGCAAATTTACAGGATGAAAATGTCAATAATCCATAGTGCTTTAAAAATGATTCATATTCAATTGCACATTAACAGCAGGTGAAAGAGCTAAAAAGACAATAAGCCGCAAGAGGAGGGGAGGTGGAAAGAAAGCTATATTTGTAAATAATTACGCCCAAGCTAGAATATTTTTATGAAAATATTTCAATATGGTCACCTGCTCTACTTTCAAAGGTCTTATCACTCTTCTCATACCTTGTTAAGGGTTTCAGTCTCAAAATCAAATTATTTAATTTATCAATGTTTATGCTTGAAAAGAAGAACTGTGGCTGTGTCTGCCCATGTCTGTGTTTTTCTGTGTGCATTTGTATCTGTCCACTGGCAGGAGTGGGTGGACGTTGGCGTACTGTGCCAAGCGAGACATAGACACACAACTGGAATGTGGAACTGTTCTGTGTATATGTATACCACCAGGTCTACTGAGCAGACCTACACGCTCGGCATAAATACCATCTTCAGTATAAACAATTTCTCTTGCTACCCTGAAGCTGCTAATAAATACTATTTTTGGACAATGAGTATTTATAATCTTATAACCAGCTCTTGATTATTCATAATCTTGACATAATCAACCCCCTTGTCTAGGTCTAAGAGATTAAACCACAGGCCCTGTATTTAAATTAATTAAAAACCTAGGGCATGCTTTTATTTTGCTATAGTCCTACTTTGCATGGACTGCGTTTTCCCAGGGTACTACTGAGGTGCAATTATTTCTCAACATGAAGATAAAATAGTTCATAATTATGAGAATTTCCGCAATTTATAGATTTTGAGAAGTGCCTCACAATATTCCTGTGAGGCACATAGTCGAGGGTTATTGTGCTCTTTTAAAATTATCTTAGAGTTGTCAAATATCACAAGACATCATGGAGGAAGTGAGGCTCAAATTCCTGTTATCATTTTTCTTACCCGTAGACCCTGACTCTCCAATGTTGGGACACTGAAAGACTCTATAAAACTTTTGCTTCTGCCCCAGTCTCAATCCTGGGGTAGGACAGACCGCAGAAATGATGGGTCAGTGTCAATTTTCAGGGCAGCTGCCCAGATCACATGTATTTAAGAATCTCCTAAAGACATTTCATGGATCTTTGAGGTTTTATGGACACAGTTTCAAAACTTGCTCTACTTTCTGCCATCTTTCCATCTTTCCTCTTTCCTCGACTTCAAGTAAAAATTTGAATCGGAGCTTCTCAAAATATGTTCCTCAAAATCTGGGTTTTAGAATTACATCCTTGGAGATACCAATTTCATAGGAAAGCGTGCACAATCCTTTATTTATTTCTTCTTTCTTTTCTACCCTTTTTTTTCTTTTAATCAAGAGAATTGTTAGGGGAGATTTTTGTAAGCGTTCTTTTCAGAGTTTCCCAATTTTAACACGTTCGTCAGAATTTTTCCTTTACTGAGTGTCTGCAGGGCAATATTATTTAAGAGATTCCTGAATTAAAATGGTATCCACCTCTTTCCCCCTCCCCCATCTTTCACTACAGAGTTGGCACTAACTGTTCTTCGAAAAAAGTTCTTACACTATATTTATAGCTGCCTTAAATAGAAATACTGTGAAACACTGCTATTTTCACATAACACAAAACTTACTGATTATGTTCTCCAATATTACTGATGCAGGGAAACTGACTTGATGCATATTTTCTATGACCAACAGTTAGCAATGATCGACCAACTGCAGATGACTACAGGATATTATATTATACCGAGTCTCACAAAAACAAACTTCAGTACAACAATGTAACACACATTATGTTGGGCATTCAATTGTTTTGAGTCCCATACGGCATCTGATTAAAAAGAGCGAGCGAGAGAGGGAGTGGAAAGGTTCAGTTAGGGGAATCAGTGTAGGAGCCCTAGGTTGAAATCAGAAACGCAATCAAGTAAACACTCATGAGTTATACGTTGCAACGACTAATTCTGGAAAACAAAATTCACTGGTCTTTTTTTATCTCTAACACTAGAAGCAGATTTTGCTCATCAAATGGGAAATGAAATATTTATAGTAATGCAGTATGATAATAATCACTGAAGAAATGGTTTCCCCCTTTTCCCACCCACTACCAGCCTAATCCCCTCAGAGACCCAGTGGAATAGGAAGATCAGAGTGTTTATAGATAAGATGTCTAATACAATGAGTCTTCTCTATCTTACTCGTGGATGCTCCAAATGGTACTATCAAGTGTTGGCTTCTCCCTCATCAAAGACATAGTTGAGCTTTATGACGGTGCTGATGAAATCACCAAGTTCTACAAAATCAGCAGTGACAATATTGATGCCGCTCTCCCCTGGCTTCTGAGTGCGGACCCACTGCATCATGGCAGGAAGAGCTCTGAGAAAGAAAAGAAAAAAAGAAGTCACAGAAGGCAAGATACTATTTTTCAAACTTACGATACACGGGCTTTCCTTTAGTTCTCTAATGCATCAAAATAAATGCCCCAATTATAGACACAGAATAGAGAAAAAAGCCAAATGGACAATGGTAAAGTTTTAACCTCTGAAGGGACTCTGTGGGAGAAACATTCACCATAGTGGCTCATATTGGACTTTTCATCTTTGGGGATCTCAGATGTGTGAGAGTTTATAGACCAGCTTTTCCACTAAGAAAATGACTCTTGCACTCACATTCTAGTTTGGCATGCTGTGACTGCCAACCCTGCAAAGCGCTGGGGTGGTGAGATCAGAGATGAATACATACACTTAACAAACATTTATTAGGAGCCGGCTATTTTCAGGAAATGTGCTAGATACTGTAAATAGACACAACAGCAAAATCCCCTGCATCCAAAGCGTGCATGATTTGGTGGTGGGCAAGTGGATAAAGAAACAATTTTAACATAATATGATCAGGACAAAGAGGGACAAATAATAAATAATAATCATAAATAAATAATATCATTTGATAGGAGGGAATAAGTGCTATAAAAGTGGGGACACATAGGATTAGGAGTGTGCAGGTAGAGAGGGGTGGTGTAGATGACAACTTAAAATAGGGTGGGTTAGTAGGCCTCCTTGATAAGGGGATATTTGTGCGAAAGTTAAAGGAGACAAGGGAGTGAGCCATGTGAATATCTAGGGAAAGCATTTCAGTTACCGCCATGGCCCTAAAGGGGTAGCATGTCTGCTTGGAAAAAGGAAGGGGAGAGTAGTAAAAGATGAAGCAAGAGGGCAGATCCTACAGGGCACTTTAGGCCACTTCAAAGGTCTTGAGGGTTACTCTGAGTGAAACAGGGAGGCTTTGGGACAGCTTGTTGGGAAGAGTAGAACAACCTGACCTTCATCATAAACGATGACTCATTACAGGGAAGCCTAGGTGGCTTAGTTGGTTAAGCCTGGTTTCAGTTCAGGTCATGATCTCAGGGTCGTGAGATTGAGCTCTGTGTTGGGCTCCAAGCTGTGGGCTCACTCTGTGAAGCCGCCTTGACATTCTCTGTCTCCCTCTCCCTCTGCCCCTCCTGCTTGTGCTCACTCTCCCTCTCTAAGATAAATAAATAAATCTTAAAAAAAAAATGACTCATTACCATGAAAGCATAAATGAGAGTCACCGAGGTTGACCTGGGAAATCAAGGAAAACTTTTCAGAAGCCTGCTCCCTAAAGGTTGAGGATCAAGAAGATTAGGCAGGTCAAGGCGTGAATGGGTGATGGAGGATGAGGCAGCACATTTTATGTATAGGAAATGCCATTTCTTCACTATTGACAGTATGGTGTGTGCCTAGTAGTAGGGCATGTGTTCAGGGAGTTGTAGGTGATGTTAATACTGCAGCGCAGTGTCCTCTGAAGCACACGGAAGTGACCCCTACTCTGACTCCAAGTGTCAGGGAGGGAGGTTTACATGGGAAATGGATAAACAAGCAGCTCTGAGAGCCGATAGTGCAACAACAAAGAAAGTGCGGAAATCGATGTGGACTCTGAAGGCTTGGGTAAGATGGAGAAGGAAGGACAGAGGCGAGAAGGTGGAGAGAATGAGGTGGTGGGTAGGAATCTCAGAGTAGTCACCGTCATAAAATTTAAGGAAGTCTTAAGATGGAGAGATAAGAGACAGAACCAGATGAAAGAGGGCTTTCAAAATGTAGAACTGTCAGCAGTTAACTAGAGACATCGTGTGCTTAGATTTGTGATTTGGAGAGAGTGGCTTGCCTTCAGTGTGGGCTGATGGATGCAACAGAACTGTAGTAGGGGCAGGAGTAACAGTTAGGCGGCTGTCAAAGTCATCCAGACCAGAGACAGTGGTAGCTTATGTTGCATCAGCAGCAACAGAGATATTTGAAAGGAACCGAGGAGATAAAATGATGTTTGGTTAGTGTGGGTAGGATGGAGATGGAGAGGGAGAAAGAGGCTATGGATGGATGTCTAGACTGCTAGCAGTATTCCAGCAGGTGGACATCACTTGCTAATCTTGGAAAGACAGGAGGGAGGGCTCTCCAGTGGATGTGCTAAGTTTGGTCTGAGACATTGACTCTGAGGTGACTTTGGGGCACATGAATTGAGGTCTCAGTTGGTAGGTAAGTACAGATCTGATATGCAGGACACAGAGCTGTCAAGAGCCATCACATAGAATAGTTGGAGGTATGAGAATGGATAAGATTACCTGATTTTATAGAAGGAAAAGAGAAAATGTGAAGACTAGCAGCATGTAAGGGTTGGGTGGGAAACTTGATTCAAGAAAAGAAAAAGAGAAATAGGCACAGAAGTAGAAGGAAAATCAGGAGCATGTAATTATCATGGAAATCAGCACAAAAAGGAAGCCATTCCCCTTTTGGTTTGTGAAGCTAAAGTGTGGGATGTCATACATGTGCCTTTCTCCAGATCTCAGAAAGCAAATCTAGTCTAAGCAAACTCAAGCCATCCAGGCAAAACTGGCTCAACTGCCTTGGACTACATTAATCTGGTGGGTCATCCCTTAAACATTCTGATCCACGTTTTTCAGCATATACATTTTCCCATTAGACACAGATAGAGGAGGATCTATTTGCTTCTAAAAGAGCATAACATGGATCTAAAAGACCCAATGCCTTCGGAGAATAGACCAGCAGGTGGAGAGATTTGGTCTTCGCAGTAACAGCTTCAGAAGATAATTCTACCTTACAGTGAAAAATCTGGATCTCTCAGCATGAGTATGTTCAAGTTCATTAGAAAGACAGATGCAGTGGCAATGTGTGTGCAGACACTTGGGTTTTTATGCCATTACTTTTACTTCTGGACTTGCTGGACCAGATGATATCTCTGTGTTGTGAATGCAGTATCACCTTGGCATTTTAGAAAAGGCAGACCCTCTGTGGACAAAGCATCAGACTTGGGCATTTCCTGGGAAGAAAGGGTGGGAGGTGGGTGGTGGCATGGATAGGATGACACTGAGGCCAGCGTTGACTCTGCATTTACCTTAACTGAGCAGCTGGTTCATCAGATTCCTGGAGGTACTAGGTCACAGGAGGCTCCAAGAGCAACCAATTCCCATCTTAGAACCACGACCACCCCAGAAACAGCTCCTCTGATGCCTTCTGCTGCTCTAAGATTAACAGTTCTGGGCCTGAATTTAGAGCAACTAATTATCAACCCCATAGGGCGATGTTAGCAGAACATAGAGTGCTCTGCTCTGTTTCCCTATAAAACAGATTGCTCTGAGGATCCACGAGACATCATTTTGGAATGGCTTATGGGCCTCAGGTGAAAAATGAGTTTTACATTTAAAATGCCATTTCTCTGAGTCATGGGAATATTTCTTTTTTTCTGTTCAGATATATTTTCCTAAAGTCAGTATGATACCAAAGACAAAGCAAGCAATAATGCCAGGTTGAATCTCGAATACTCAGATGGTCTTAAGTAGAATTATGTTGAACAAAAAGAGTCAATATCCTGGATTAAAAACTAGCTGATGCTACTGAAGTTATAATAACTTTTCAGAGTGACATTTCTTAACCCATTTTCATTACTGCCCCCCTATGGAGCCTTTAAAAATATTTTTTTCTGGTCTCCCTCCTGCTCCGTGATATACCACTAGACTGTGTTTCTGCTCATGTACTGCTTATATAGCTACATTTTATACACAAGAAGAGTAGTTTTCTTATTCGCCCTCCCAAGAACCAAGTTTGCCACTTTGGGTGCCATATTGATATTGACAATGCAATTTTATAGCTAATTACCAAGTTTTGTTGACATTTAGTCATGAATAGAGTGAATTGAAAACCCTACTTTTGTGGTAATAAAATATTGTCTCAATGTAATAATTTCCATGGTATAAACTAGTTAAGCTTTAGCTTTTTAAAATCATTCATTCATTCATTCAACAAAGATGTACTGCACACCTGTGGAGGATAGTGTAATTGTGGCTCCCTAGAGCCACCCTGGAGTTCAAACCATCTTCCTCTCTCTGGGAGAAATGTTGCCATAGCCTTACCATCACTCCTTTTTGTGCTTTCTTTATACTCCAGTCAGGACAATCGCTTTTTCATCTGAGTGGTTTATTCCTCTACAAACACAACCACAAAGTCTTCTCTCCCCTATAAGATACGCCTAGCTCTTCAGCCGTGTAGATGAATCTGTCCCTACCTCTCTCTCATGATCTACCACACAGATCCTCTTCAGCCTCATTTGTTACTACTTCCTACATGCTAATTTGTTCTCCAGCAATACTGAGAGACTTGTATTTTGCCCTAACCACACACTGTGGTTTCATGCCTCAGTATTTTTTCAGGCCTTCCCTTTCCATGAAATACCATTCCTTCTTCAGTACCTTTCTTGGTCTAGTTTCCACTTGCCCTCCAAGGTTTGGCTCAGCCATTTTCCTGATCTCTCCCCCAAGTCTGGGTGAAGAACCCTTTCTTTTCCTTATGCTTTATACTTCTGAAGCATAGTTCTGTGACTGTGAATTGCACACAACATTGACTTGATCCATTTCCATGCCTATTTCTGTCAGTGCCTGCACACTTTTCCAAGGACAAAAATCATATTACAGTCACCGATATATCCCCTACACTACTATAATCCCTGAAACCCAAAAGGAAAACAACACATTTGTTGAATTTAAATGTTGATCTATCTTGGTCTCAGATATCACAAAGTCTAACAAGCAAAATGGATGTGAACCTACTGTAACAATACAATATGGTACAATTGTCATGGGCGTAGGAATCTATGGGAGCATGTGAGATGAAGTAATTTATGTCACTTAGGAGACATTTAGGAGGAATTTAAGGAATACATCACAAAACAGGTGACATATGAACATTTCACTTGACTCATTAGATAAAGAAGGAAGGCATTTAAGAAAAGGGAACAGTATATGCAAAAGCATAGGGACCGTCCAGTAAATCTCCAGAATTTACTTATCTTGCATAACTGAAACTTTGTACCATTTAACCTTCATTTTCCATCGCTCTTCCTTCTCCCCAGTTCCTAACAATCACTATTCTATCCTCTGCTTCTATGAGTTTGACTATTTTCATTTCCACATGTAAGTGGGACAATCCATTATTAGTCTTTGTCTGGCTTATTTCACTTAGCATAATGTCCTCCTTTTGTACTGTATACTAAGATTTGCTAAGAGGGTAGGTCCCATGTTAGGTGTTCTTTACTACACACACATACAAAAGTAATAACAATAATAAAGGGGGCAGAAGCAAACTTTGGGAGGTCATGGATATGTTTGTGGTCTTGATGGTTATGATTTCATGGGTATATACTTATCCCTAAACTCATCGACTTGTATACATTAACATGCATCTCTTTTTATATGTCAATAAAACCTAAATAGGGTGCCTGGGTGCCTCAGTGGATTAAAGCCTCTGCCTTCAGCTCAGGTCATGATCTCAGGGTCCTGGGATCGAGGCCCGCATCGGGCTCCCTGCTCAGCAGGGAGCCTGCTTCCTCCTCTCTCTCTGCCTATGTGTGATCTCTCTCTCTCTCTCTCTCTCTCTCTGTCAAATAAATAAATAAAACCTTTAAAAAAAATAAGACCTAAATCAAGCGGTTTAGGAAAAAGCATATGGCCATGAAAGATGACATGATTAAGAAAGACAAGGTGACCAGAGAGTAGGGGCCATGGAGGTGTGGGGACAGCAGGGGACACCTGCATTGCATACCCACAAGGCAGGGAGACAGAAAGAATGAGGGCAAGACTGGTGATGAGGCTCTTAAGGAGATGTTCTCAGAAGGGCTTTGTTTCCAGGCACACAGGTGTGGTGAACATCTGATACGAGTCTCCCATCAGAGTTGCTAAATAAATGAAGGTGTTAGAAGACCCGGCAGCTTCACAACCAAAGCCTGGTACGTGAAGCCTCAAAGCCCTTCTCCAGACCATGGAGCTCTCCTCAGGAAAGGCATCTTCAAACAGATTGCTGGCTTCTTAGGAGAGAAACATGCACATCAGCAGGAATCAGAAAACCTCCCTCCAAGGAACAACAGGAGGGGAAAGGCAGAGGAGCCAGAAGTCTTCTGATGTGCTGGCTTTGAGAACTGGTTTGGAAAAAGATTTTGGAAAAGGTTTTGAAAAGATTTAAAGGAGAAGACTTAGGAGTTGAAAGTGCTCAGTTCAGTAACCCTCAGTGTGCTGACCTTGACTTACTAATTCATGCCTGTCTCCTCCTGAGGAGGCTTCCATCACCTCTCTGTGCTCTTAGCACAAAGGTAAAAATCCTTCATTGGCCTTAGGGGCCTTGAACAATGGCCCCCCATGGCTTCTCCAGTTCTGTCTCTGGTCACTCTTCCCCTCACTGAATTCTAGCTACATCCCCAGCTTTGCTCACCTCGACCGACCTATTTGTTCAGGGAACTTTGTAAATGCTGTTTGCTTGTTATTTGGCCAGAGAGTCTTATTTTTTATTCCCCTTCACTAGCCAAGCCATTCGTCTTTCAGGTGATAGTTTAAATGTCACTGCTTCAAAACACTAGTGAGAATTGTCATTATATTTATATGTGTGATCAATATCTGTGTCCCCAGCTGGACTGCAATCACTTTGAGGACAAGGACTGTCTATTTTCCCACTGTTGTATCCCCAGTGCTTAGCACAGTGCCTGGCATAGTCTATGTATCCAATAAATATTTACTGAGTAAATAAACAGATTTTATTGAAAAAAACTTTTTAAAGATTTATTTATTTGAGAAAGAGAGACAGAGAGCTTGGGTGGAGGGACAAAGGGAGAGGGGGAAGGAGAAAAGCAGACTCCCCACTGAGCATGGAGCCTGCCTGGGGGCTCCACCCACAACCCATGAGATCATGACCTGAACCAAAATCAAGAGTCGGATGTTCAACCTCAACCGACTGAGCCCCCTACTTTACTTTTAGAATAGAGATGTACGCAGTAACATAATTCATGAAAAGATTGCCCAGTTTTTCTCACTGTGGCTACTGCCAAAGATTTTAGTTTGTGAATTTATTGCTATTTTGTTAAATGAAAGTGGTGTCTTTTTTTTTTTTTAATTAACTTGACCAGTCAATTTGCAAAATGGCTTTCCCTGCATTATACACAGGGAGTCAGGAGAGTCTGTGTAATAATAATGAGAGTAGTGACCATTATCTTCATAAGAATAAAGATCAGAATTAAACTTAATCAGATTTCTTTATTTACTATAAATTTTGTATTAGTTTCAATTATTCATTATAATTATAATTATCACTTAATTAGATTTAAATTTTTTAGGAATCCATGTCAAACTCATATTCAAGTGTGTATGTATATACATAATACCTTTACCACAAATGTTTTTTATGTATGCTAATTCTTTAAACTCTCTGAACTGTGCTTTTTGCAGTTACGAATGAATGATAATAAAACACTTGCATCTTCCAGTGAATTTAATTGAATGTATTTCATTTAAACAATGACATGTTGCTTTTACTGAATGAAATAGAATCTCTAAATTCAGTTCGTTAATTTTCACACAACTTTCTGATGTCCTTGGGGATAAAGGTCACAGATGAAAATACCAGAGCCGTATTACTGTCTGTTCCAGACCCGGCTGCTCCTGAGAAATGGATTTTTATTCATCAGCAAAGTTTAAAATTATGATCATAGGTCTTTCTCTCCCTGAGTGACTGAGTCAGCCAGAGCCAGCTAATTAAAAACAAGTCTGACATATTTTAAAATGTGATTTCCTATCAGTCTGGTCATTTCTGAAAGCTTAGAAAGTTCACTTGAAAAATGTAAAGAAGATGTGGTCCATATACACAATGGAATATTACTCAGCCATCAGAAAGGATGAATACCCAACTTTTGCATCAACATGGACGGGACTGGAGGAGATTATGCTGAGTGACATAAGTCAAGCAGAGAAAGTCAATTATCTTATGGTTTCCCTTACTTGTGGAACATAAGGATAGCATGGAGGTCATTAGGAGAAGGAAGGGAAAAATGAAGGGGGGAAATAAATAGGGGTGGGAGAGGAACCATGAGATACTATGGACTCGGGGAAACAAAGGGTTTTAGAAGGGAGGGGGCTAGGGAGATGGGTGAGCCCAGTGATGGGTATTAAGGAGGGCACGGATTGCATGAGGCACTGGGTGTTATATGCAAACGATGAATCATGGAACACTACATCAAAAACTAATGATGCACTGTATGGTGATTAACATAATAATTAAAAAAAGACATGCGAAAAAAATAAAGAAAAATGCAAAGAAGATAAAGACAAAATACAAAGGAGCCCTTGCTGAAATCTTGGCATTTCATTCACTACAGTATATGGTGATAAAAGGCAGGGACTTGGTCTCTGTAGGTTTAAACCCTAGAAGGGGCTTCAAAATACCCTCAGGCAGACAGACAGACAGGTTATCTCATAAATCACAACTTCTGAAAACACAAGGCTTATCATTTTCTGCTAAATCTGTTTCTGTTCAGGAAGCAGCGTATCTGATTTGCATCTGATGAAAATAGCTCATTTTCGAGAAAATCTTTTTCCCCTAAAATTGAGCGCAGAGAAAGAATGAAGTCATATGATTTATCTGTGAAACAAATGCCCTCACAAACAACTCGAGAGATTTTAGAGGGCCTGAGCTTTCCTAAATAGGAGACGAAAGCCTTCCCACATCTTCCTGTGAGCTGCACTGTATACCTTCAGGATGAAATTACTGCAACTATGGGTGTAAAACAGAAAATAATTAAAGGCACGACTACACACATAGCTGGTCTGAATTTTTCCCTCTGTGACAGTGAAAGGAAGAAATCCCTGTCTTCTTGATTTTCCCAGATCATCTGCTTAAACCCCATTCGTAGCTTGATGAAGACATATGTTCAACAAATATTGATAAAGCACCTCTCACGAGCTGTATCTTATTCTGTGTGCTGAGGACACAGTGGGGCTTGGAACCAGACTCAGCCCTTGCTCTCCTGGTCCACGCAGTCGAGGAGGGGAAAGGGATTTATTAAAAACACACGAATGAGCAAACAAGTAACAAGAAAACACGCAAACTGGATTGGTGTTAAAAGAGAAACTCCATCTCTGGTCCCGACTATAATACTGTGTTTTATTTATAATCTTGCACGAACTGTGCAAACCCTCCGCGTCCCCATTTTCCCTAATTAGGAATAAAAGCACTTGGAGGTAAACACACCCCCATACAAAGTGATGGTATCCAGGAGGGTACTATTCAAATGTAAGGACTCAGCATAGCCATGAGGGCAGACACGTTCTGGGAGCCGCAGGAGGACACAAGAGCCCCTGGGTCACCCAGGCATCTTGCACAGGAGACTGACCAACCTTCCTCGTCACCCTCACTTGCTGCTTTAAGTTTTCAAAGGGACACACATTCCAAGTCCTCAGGAATACATGAAAGCTATTTCCTCTCCTTCCCATGCCGGGCAGGCAGGTTGTTTAGTTTATTTTTGTGTTTGTTTAGCAAAGAGCAATGCAGTCAAATCAAAGCAAAGGATGCCATTCGTTTCCTTTGATGCTGGCAATGGGAGCCCTTTTTATTGTGGTATGGAAGAAATCCGTTAACAATCCATTTTCAATTAAAATAAGACCATAGCCACTACAAGAAGAATGGTGATTAGAGTTCATGAAATGCACTGTGTCTGCAGGCTCATCCTCTGCTCCCAGCCAATGTTCCAGCAGAAAGCCACAGCCCTGTCAGGAGGCCTCAAGGTGAGTGGGTCAGCCTCCCGCTGAGCGGGGACTCTCCTTTCTGCGAATTTTCTAAGGGAGCAAGCAAGCAAGAAAGCACTGCAAATTCTAAACACAAAGACGTTCCAAATATTGAGATCGACACTGCCGGGAGGCACACAATGGGTTTTCCTTCAAGGGTAGGGTCTCAAGATGCTGAACATTTCTGTGTGGGGCCAAGTGTTCTCACTTCAGTTTGTTCCTGCACACCAACAGCCCCTCACTCAGAACGATGTTTGTACATGCAGTACCCAGGGTTCAGAAGGAATTTGTTTTATTCAGTACAGTTTTCCATCTAAGGGCATCTGCCCTGCCTTTCTGCTCTTTGGAAAAATTTCCGTTTGCTAAAAAAGAGCTGTAATTGAACTTGTACTGAAAGTAAATTTGACATTTCTGTTTTTGCTCGGAACACACATCTCAAGGACTCTCCAGGTTGGTCCCTTGGACTGATCAAGGATTCCCGACTTGGAGGAGTCCTGGACTAGGGAAATCGGAGGTTCTAACGTAAGCCTCGATAGAAATCAGTCACCTAGGAACTGTGGTGGCACAAGTTAACTGAAACTCCCCTTTTATGGTGACAGGATCATTTTATCAATTCAGTTTTAGTATTGAGTACCTATTGTTTTCTGGAAGTTCTGGTGGAATTCTGTATGCATTTAATTTTAACAATGGGGAGATAAGTTATTACTTATCTAATATACATTTATTAAGAGGAGACGGGCTCTGTGAGGGGAAAATGTGGTAAAAGATCCTTCAAGGTGAAATCCTGGGAACCACTGATCTCTATCACCTTCACAGATTCCCTCCTACCGTCAATAAATGCTTATTGAGTGCTTATCATGTGACAGTTGTTGGGACAGATACAGGGATGGACCGGACACGGTCCTTGACTTAATTATAGAACTAATTCTGGAATTACCTGAACTGCTACAAATAGAAATTGCATAATTGCCTTGAATAGCCTAGCGCAGAAACAAATGGAGATGTCCATGAAGCTTCTTTTGGCCTCATGAAGTAGCCGCCGGCCTCTTCCTTGACGTACACTCTAAATTCCAATGGAATCATTCCATGGGCTCTTATAAATTCATGAGGCGAAATAAAAACCACTCTCTAAGGATTTATAAGTTAAGTGAGTATTTATCGAGTTTTAATGGACTGCCTACAATCAATACAGGGGCAGTGGAAAGAGGAAAAGCTTTAGAATCAGGCAGAGCCCTGTTAGATTTACTGATGAAGTGTGACCTCAAGAAAGGTTATGTAACCTCCCCAATTTGAAGTTTCTTCATTGTCAACTGAGGATCATAATGGTACATGCCTCATAGTGTTTTTGCAAGAATATGATAAAACAACACAACATGGTTAGGTGCTATAGCATAGATGTGAAGAGTGAAGACTTTGGAGCAGACTCAATTCACACCCTGCACTCTTCATTTATACTTGCGTTACTTTAGGCAAATCACTTAATCTTTTCTAGCTTTAGTTCCCTCGCTCATAAAACAAAATAAAGAAAGGAAACAAATGTGAAGATTAAATGGAATAACATGCATATCAAATTTAACATAATACATGAGAGAAAATAATTTCATATATGTTAGCTGCTACTCCATTTTTAGTGCTAATGCTTAAAGTGCCCAGTACATAGAGACAATGAATTAATGTTAGTTAGCTTAATTTTTTCAACTTTCTTCATTTTAGGTTACTTCAAGGCAAGGGACTGAAAAAGTTACTCTGTGTATAAATGTGTGGTGACTGCTGTGAAGCGTGGCCAGACGCCCCCTTCCAGACTGAGGGTGCTCCTTCTCCCAGATGTGCTGAGTGTGGTTGGCTGTCAGCTCTCAGCTGAGCTTCTAGTCCAAGAGCTGCCCTCAAGCAAAGAAAGCCACCTCACTCAAGGTGACACACTCTCTCTGCGGACAACTTGAATCCAATGACTGATCTTTGGGGAGGAGTACAGAGAGGTACTTGCCTCAAAGTGGGACAATTCTGAAGGTTCATCCCAGCTCCAGAGCTTCTATGCGCTTGGCTGAGGCCTTTGTTGAGAATAGCCTCGCTTCTCCCTCTGCCTAATCCTGTTTCCTTCACTCTTCCATAGGCATGGATCCCAGGGGAGCTCCGGAACAAAATTTCTGCATACAAATCTCAGCATCTCAGAGTGTATTTCTTGGGAAACCCAACCTACAAGTCTCCAGCTTAGATGGCAAGAAATTCTGTGATCAGTGGACTTTCTCTTTTAACCCGAGTAGGAGTCAAGAGTGGCTTTTGGCAACCTTAATGAGATAGAGAAGTTAAAACTACATTTCTTTTTCCAAAATACAAACAGGGTAGGTCTTAGGCTGGTTTGAGGGGTTTTGTTTTGTTTTGTTTTGGGGGGCATATGGTAGGAGGGGGTCACCTGAGGAAAACTGCATTTATGCTTAGGGCCATGAAAGTGCAGACTCACAGGGGTACCTCTACTTCCTCTGGCAAAGCAGAAAAGCCACCAAAATCAGACTACTTAGAAACAGTTACCACATAGTCTTACTTTAGTCATCTGTTAGAATTTTCCTCTGGATGCCATTATGCTATGAATAATATATCAGGCTCAGAAAATCTAAACCTGCTTCTAAAGAAAAATGTTTGTCATGGTCACTCTAATGGAAGACTTTTCCAATCCAAATTGCTCAGCAGAAGCTGGGTGGGGGTATTTATTACATCATCACAGTCGTTTGTGTATAGTACTCTGTGCAACTCCATGTCCCTGACACATTCTTTCAAAGATGAATGTGATTAGAGCATCCAAATCAAATGTTCAATTAAAAAAAAAGCTAAATTCAGAAATTTCATTTTCCTTAGAGAAAATGCTAACAGCTAGAATGAACCCACACAGAATTTAATTTGATCATAATATCCCAGGTGCTAATGTGTTCATGTGTCTGTGGGTCCATGTAATCATGCATAATTATCAGGGGTGATTTCTCTGGCCTTTTCTCCTTAATCAGTGACAACTGCAGGTGCAAGGAGAAGAGGAATATGTCATTTGTTCTGCAAGAGAATAATATCCATTGTGCTATTAATTCTATAATTGCCTCTTGACAGTGGTCCTACAAAGTCAGAATCTTTTTTAAAAAATTATTTATTTATATATTTATTTGAGAGAGAGAGAACGTGAGTGTGCAGGCAAGAGTGGAGATGGGGGAGGGATAGAGGGAGAGAATCCTCAAACAGATTCCCCACAGTGCGGGGAACCCTAGGAGGAGCTTGATCTAAGGACCCTCAGATCATGACTTGAGCTGAAATCAAGAGTCAGAGGCTTAACCGACTGAGCCACACAGGCACCCCTCGGGGTCTTTTAATAGCACCAAAAGAGTGTAAAATTTTAGGTCAATTAGATCAAGAAGAGTGTTTTCCATTGTGTTATCTGTTCATTATATCTTTGGGAAATCATGTTACCTGACACTTTTTAAATTGTCCACTTTAGTATTCTTTGACAACATGGAAAATTCCTAGAAAGTTAACATAACAAAAAATATTGCTAAGCCATATAGGTGCCATATATGTAAGTGATTTGTTAATAAATTCTCCCTCTTCCTTGCATATTTTCTCCTTGCCACATTTAGAAAAGTGACAGAGGGTATCAGATTTGAAAATATCCTTAAGACATTTATAAACAGTGACCACATTATCTATAAAAATGTTTTTTAAACTGAACCTCATGGGACAATACTTCATGAGATATTGAAAGATATTCTTAAGACAAATAAATATTCCTTTTGTCAAATACATATAGGTAATGTTGAAATCTCATTGATGTTCACAGGACACACAGTAGCATATCAGGCAAATTATCACATTAAAAACATTGAGATGTTACTGAAATAAGTTAAAAATTTCTTTCTCTGCTTTCAAACTTATTTGACCCAAGGACAGTCCCACAACTACCAACACTTGAGCATGCATGGATCCACACACACACACACAGACACACACACTCACACACCCTTTTTATTTCTTCTCATAAACTTCCAATGGACATCTAGTGTATCTAATGTTCTATAGCACACTATTCTGGAATTATTGCACTACAGCCTCATTTTCAAGGGCTCAACTCTGCTATATGTTTCAGGGACCTGAAATTCTCACAGCCTCCTGAGTCAGACCTCTTTGGATGACTCCCCCTATTAGAAGGTTCTTTCTGACCACCTTTCTTTCTTAGGTTCATCCAGAATTTCTCTATTCTATTCCTATTCCTCTTCCATATGACATTCATTTAAATATTTGAAAATAACTGGACTGTCCTGCTGCTCCATCTGTATCTCCCCTTCTCCATCTGAAACATCCCATTCCCTTCCCTTACATAATTCAGGTTGGAACATTCTTATTGTATTTGTCAACCTCTTTTGAACACTCCACTTTGTCAATACTTCCTCCAAAAGAGGCACATAGAAAATAAAGCAATTTTCTAACTTGGGTTTAGAGTATTACAGAGTATTCCCAACCTCATTCTGGGTACTAGTGTTCTCTTACTATGGTCAAAGATTATTTTGACTATTTCTCTTTTAGTGCTTCCAAGATCTTTGCATCATCACCTTTTTCCTGGAATTAACGGCTTCTTCTGAAGGAAGCAGGAAGATATTAGGCAGCTTTAGTGGAAGGGAAGGAGCTCTGCTTCTAGAAGAGTCAACAGAAGCTTGCTACCTTACACATTCTTCTCCCAGTTTGACTTAGGGAATCTCCTCTCTGCTGCCAAGGAAGATATAAAGGATGCAGGAGCTGAGCTCCCACCAGAACTGTAGAAAAGCCCTCGAGAATGGTGTGAGGCTAGAACAACGCCTGGAGACTAAGCTGTTGGAGCAGAAGAGAAATGGAAGTTTCGATCTCCTCAGAAATAGCTCCAGCTGGCAGTAGCAATGGTATTAGTCAGGGAATGCTAGTCATCCAGGTAAGTCTCCTCTGGGTTGTTTTAGAGTCACGATATCAACATCAGAAGAACTTGTACAGATACGGAGAAATTTGAAATAATGTAATTTTTTCAAAATTTGCCATCACGTATGCATGTGACTATTTGGCCATTTAAAGAAATGATCTGCCTGCCTGAGACTGCACTTAGCAAATACAGAGAGGGGGTATGGCAAGGTGACATAGTGACAATAATACTTCCCTTCCTTAGGGCTGGTGCTCACTCTAGCCTTAATTAAGTCATTAATTAACTAGCTATTGATTCTAAGAGTCAATGAACATAGAATGTGCTATATGAAAGATGAGAATTAGCAACAGGGTCTGGTTGAATTTTAGGGAAGGGTTTGAACATGTGGTCCTAAAAGAACAATTGCTACACTTCTCCTTAGTTAAAATCTTCCTTTACATAGATTAATGTATAAATGTATTGGGGAGCATGCTATAAAAATGTCCCCCTCAATAAGGTGAAGTAAAATGCTCCCTTATGACGGACCAGTCCTGGGTTCTCCGAGGGGAGGTCTTTAGGGATAAGATTTTGAACATTGTTATAGGATTGATTCAGGCTGAAATAGAAGGAAAGACACTGGCCAGAGAGATGGGGAGAGCTGGGGATGTGGAGCTGTTGAAAAGTCAGAAAAGAGGGTCTGGTGTGTGTGTGTGTGTGTGTGTGTGTGTGTGTGTGTCTGGAATCTCAGCTAACTTCCAAAATTCTACCATCACTCCTACAACTGCATTAACGGGATGTTTTTATATAGACGCTGCTCTCCTGGGTCGTTCCATCAGCAGTACTTCTGTGAAATAATGAAGAAGCATTTTCATTTAGGGAATGAAGTGACCGGCATGCACCACAACCTGCCTTATATCAGTACATTTGCTTACACCTGGATTTTGAACTTGACTGTACACAGTGTCTTTGAAAACAGATAACACAGTACTATGAAATAAAATAACTACTATATTAAAATATCGAAACTGCCCTAGAGAAGACAAAATATGTTTTCTATATAACTGACACATCAATCGACTGATAGATTAACCAAAAGTTGTAAAATAACATGAATGCTAGGTGTCTCAGTTTCTCTGCTCTAGGCAAGAAATATAATTCTAAAAATCCCATATATCCTCACCGCTATAGAATGGAAACTTTTCTTTCAAACAACCCAAGTTCAAATTTGAAGAGGAACTTGCAAGGGGCAGTTGGTGGTGAGTAAGACCGCTGCACTGTGATGGGCATTGTCTGCGATGACTTGAGGACCGGCTGTTCATCAGTTTTACCAGCTCTGCCCCCCCCCCGGGGGAAATATAAGGCCAGGGAAGAACCTTCTTCTTCAAGGTGGAATAAGGAACCGTTCACAGGGACAGTGCTATTTTCAAGTGAAAGAATTAATGAATACTTTTCAACTAAAAGCTCAAATCAGCAGGAAAAAACCTAAAGAGTAATGCTGCTAATTTTATTAGGAACTCATGTCCCAGTGGAAGTCATTAAGTGGAAATCATTTGAAAATATCTTCAAATGTGTGGCTTTCTTAGCTACTAATAATAAGATGTATTTTATAACAGGTCTTATTTCTGGTATTCCATTCCATTTTAAGGTTGATATTTAAAAAAACAAACAGAAACCTTTCTTAATATCCTACTGAAGTAAGGTGTTTAAAATAAATATAAAATCATTGTTCATAAAATACTTGCCATTTTTAAATGCTCTTCATTACTTTTTTCTGATGACAAATAAAGAAAGTTCATAATGCTGATTTACTTCCCTTAGCTACATCATACTATTTTTTTGAAACTATCAAAATTAAAATCTTTATTACAAAAAGTATAAAACTCAGACTGGGAAAAGATACATGCAACTTATGTAAAATTTTAGTAAGCATGATACATAAATAAACCTTTCATATAGGAATAGGCAAATCAAGAAGAAAAGAAAAAAAAATGAATGGGCATAAACAGCTCAAAGAAGAAACCTTCTTCCCTCTCCCCCCAAAAGGAGAAACCCAAATGGCCAAGAAATATATGATCTCAATCTCCCCAATAATCAGAACAAAACAATTCCAAATTATAATCAGATATCCTTTCACATTCATCATACTATTGTATCTAGTGGAAGCGAGTGGGAAAACAAAACCAGTAAGATTGACTTGAGAATTACGAATCTTTGATTCTGAACCTGGCTCTAGCACTAACAGGGAACCTGAAGAAGACAACACCATCAATATCACATTTCTACACTGCTACAATTAATGTCCAGAATGAAGCTTCCCTCCTGGCTTCGAAAAAGTATTTCTTGAAACCAACTCTACTTGAACCACGTCTGCAAATGACTGGCTCGGTCTGTGCAAAGTGCAGGATGGAAACATATCACTCCACCTCAGAGTTATGGGGAGGCTCAGATAGAATCATGACTGTGAACACCCTTGAAAATTGCAAAGAGCCCTACAATTTTAAGTTATTCCATTTAAATGAATTACTTGGAATTCTGTATACTGAAAATCCTCATGTCTTCAGCTGAACTTTTCACTTGTAAATGGGTTGGCTTGTCATTGGATTTTCAATGTTTGTTCACCCAACCTGTGTTGGCTAGGCATCATTCCTCTTGCCTTATTGGAGGCCATAAGGGAGGTGGGGAAGTAGTCAAGGCCATGGTAGAGAAGAGAGTTTCTGTCACTCTTTTTGCATTTCTTAGAATCTCCCTCATGTTGCTAATCTCAGATAACTTGAATCGAAAATGAAGTTGGAGCCTTCTAGTTACTATGTACCTATATAGGTACATAGAGGTTATAAATTGAGATTCTAGCATACTGCTTTGGGGACCAAACAACTTAGCTGGGTTGCAAAGGTGGCCATTTTTAGTCACATTTTCTTATTTAAGATACAAGACCACAGCTCTCTCTCAGTTGGAGTTTCCACCATCCCCAAGAAAGCTTTGTTCTATTCTTTATAATAAATGAGACTTGATTATGGGGTTGAAGTCTGGTAAACCTCTGTCTTCTCATCTATCTATTCAAAAATAAATCTGGGTAGCCAGTAAAGGATCTTTCCCTTTGGAAATGAGCACAGCAGCAAGCAGATGTGATTTTGAGGGCACTATCCTTCACAGGGTAATCGATATATCCTCTAATTGATCAAGCCATGGTAACATTACCTAGCAATCTTGGATCCTTCTGGCTAGTGGTGCCATATGCATCTCAGGCACTGTTCTAGATGTTGAAGAGTGAACTCAGAAGAGTATATAGAGATGAGGCCTTAGAAGTTTCTAGTTTAAACCAGAAAACCTGAACATTTACTCAGGAAATGGCCCTAGTTTCAACATTAGTGCAATAGTTAGATGTTATTGATTCTGACCACCAATATCCTTAGCAATGGTACAGAAAATCTGGGCCCCAAAGAGCTCAAGTCACAAGGCAGTTTGATGACTAAGATGCAGGTTCACAAAATATGTCTTACTAAACATACAAAATAAGATGCCCAGAATGCTTTGTAAATTTTATGCTGAAATTCAATTACCAGCTTCAACATCTCATCTTCAATCTCCGTTTAATATATCAAATCAACTGCCACTGTTGTAGACAAATCTCAAAACAGAAGGAAAACTCACAAATGTCACATAAAAGTAAACATAGTCAATAGAAAAGGAGCTGATTCATCCTAAAACTGAAATATATAAGATTTTGTAATGTACTTAGTTAATTTCAGTAGGTTGATATTATTGCATCACCCATAGAGAAACATGAGCTGTAGTGCCTCCTTTTCTTCTCTTTTTTGCATTTTATCTAAGGATAATATCTGGACAAAAGTAAAAATAATGGTGGATTGGTGGGTGTCTGGATGGGTCCCAGAAGTCTTCATTTTCTCAAAAGTGGAAAATTGGCAGCTTCAAAAATCTGTACTTACCTGAATGTGAGTAGTGTGAGCATAGATTTTCCTTTCATCTGAAGTATGTAAAAGCTTAATGATAATTAATTCACCACAGTCAACACACCTGTGCTGTCAAAGCTGCTCTAACTTCTCACAAGCTGCGGGATCCTCAGAGGTAAACCCAGGCAGCTCCGCCTTTCCTGCCCTTGAGTCCTTACCCGCTGCCTGGGCTTCTACGGGTGTGGGTACATGGAGACCATTTTATACACCACAATGATATAGGGAAATTGGACTAAAGATATTAAAAGCATATTTTTGCCTTCAAATGGAGTGACTATCCTTGATGATTCAATATGAAGATGTTACGTTTACTTGAAATCTAGTTTGCTTCAAAAATCTTTCCCATAAACAGAAAAAAAAATCAAGGACCAAAATAGAATATCTCTAAATATCCAATGAATATTTTGAAAATGAATTACTATTAAGTAAAAGGAAAATTTGCTTTGTTTATATGCAAAGTAAGTGTCTTTCTTTTGGCTGAAATAAATGGTCAATTCAGTTCTGAAGTCAAAAGTTCTAACCTCAGTAGGTGGTTCCATGTTGGACTGTCACAGAAATCACTAAACTCAGTGTGTATCTGCATCCTGAACACTGGTTTGAAATAATTTAAAACCATAACACATGTCTAGACTGAGAAAATAAAAAAAAGAAACCCAAAACGCTTGAACCTGGAGAAAATAAAGAATGGCATCAACGAATAGTGGATTCTGACATTTTTTGACCTTAATGAAAATGTTTTTCAGTGTCAAGGCATATTAAAACATTTCCCCCTAAAGCCTAAGCATATATTTGCTATATACAAGGCAAACATTTCCATGAATTGTGTTATTTACTTGCTTAAGCTGAATTGGCCGATTCATTTGTTTGAAAAGAAAAAGTCTTCCTCATACGTCAGGCATCTATTTCAATTTCAGATAAGTAACAACAAACTGTATTGCTTTTTTACCATTTTGTATTAGCTCTAAGTTTTAAATGGCATCTGTGATTCTCTATTCACCTAAAAAACCTTATCTTGGACTGAAGAAATAATTTTTTGAAGTTGATGTTCTAAATTAATGGGTATGTTTAAAAGGAATGATTTCAGATGGGCTTCTAAAACATGAATAATAAATTGGACATAAAGGCAAGCATCAAGCTGGCATTTAAAATCATCTCCATGAACACAAGATATAATAAGGCAAAAGGTAGTCCATCCAATATTTTATTGATATATTTGACCAAAAGACCAAGCACTAAGTCAACCATCTCGAAATGCAATTTATTTTTAGAAAGAGCAGGATCAATAATTAAGGTTTCAGATTTCTTCATCTCTCATTCAAATACAACATAGGACTTTCTGCATTTCCAAATAATCAAATCATCAG
Source organism: Ailurus styani (assembly GCA_002007465.1). Taxonomy (NCBI): domain Eukaryota; kingdom Metazoa; phylum Chordata; class Mammalia; order Carnivora; family Ailuridae; genus Ailurus; species Ailurus styani. Next base: position 9,473,664 of record LNAC01000007.1, read on the forward strand.
TTGAAGAAATATTTGTATCTAAAATAAAAATCTAGGGCGCCTGGGTGGCTCAGTGGGTTAAAGCCTCTGCTTTCGGCTCAGGTCATGATCTCAGCGTCCTGGGATCGAGGCCCACATCAGGCTCTCTGCTCAGCAGGGAGCCTGCTTCCTCCTCTCCCGGTCTCTCTGCCTGCCTCTCTGCCTACTTGTAATCTCTCTCTGTGCGTCAAATAAATAAATAAAATCTTAAAAAAATAAAAATAAAAATAAATAAAAATAAAATAAAAATCTATTTCCATTTTGTCACATGGGGAAATAGTTATTTTTGTTGTAAGTTTTATGTTCAGCATCATTCCCATTGATTTGCTCATATAACTTTAATTCATTAGTTTGCCTAGAAATTGCTTTTTTTTTAAGATTTTATTTATTTATTCATTTGAGAGAGAGATCAAGAGAGAGAGCAAGTAGAGGGAGGAGGAGAGGGACAAGCAGACTCCATACTGAATGGGGAGCCCAATCCAGGACTGGATCCCATGACACTGAGATCATGACCTGAGCCAAAATCAAGTCAGACGCTCAACCACCTGAGCCATCCAGATGTCCCTAGAAATTGTTTTAGATAAGAAATACATAAATGCAGCTGATGCCTGTGGCTCATATCAATTAACAGAAGATCGTTTATGTAAAAGAAATTATTACTGTGTACTAAAACTTAAAACTCCTAAGTTTCTGTTGGAAAACTTTAAGCTCAAATCTGCAACCTATGTTTGGTATCATTTAGAAAAATCTTCCTAATTTGTACAGACTAAATCATGTTTTAAATATCATAATTCTCTTTTCCTTCATATAATTAAAACATGTTTCTCTTGAACTAAACTAATATAGTGAATCATTCATTGATTAAGTTATTGATTGATTCAGTACATATGTATTACCCACCTACTTTGGGCTCTAGGTGTTGGGAATTTGATAGTGAATACAATCCATTCATTCCTTGCTCTCACACAGTTCACAATTTAGTGTTGTTTTGTGTGTGCATGTGTGTGGGTGTGCACGCACGTGCGCACAGGCATTAACAAGATGATCATGAAAATGATAGTGTAATTATAAACTGGTGAGAGATATGTAAGAAAGTTGAATGGCATGTAATAGGGCAAATCTGCCCAGGCAGGGCAGTCAGGATATCAACTTGAGCATTTTCTTTTTATTGTTTTTAGATTTTATTTATTTATTTTGAGAGTAAGAGAGCCAGAGAGAGAGAGAGTATAAGCAGGGAGCAGGGGCAGAGGAAAAGGGAAAAGCAGACCCCCCGCTGAGCAGGGAGCCAGACTCGAGGCTCAATCCCAGGGCCCTGGGATCATGACCTGAGCTGAAGGCAGACACTTAACTGACTGAGCCACCCAGGTGCCCCGATTATTTTCTTTTTCGAAGTCCAAATAGTAATAGTTGATGAAGTAAGTTGATGAACTAGTTGATGAAGTGAATCAACATTAGATGTGTTTCAAAATGAAATTATCTCTGCAGACATGGGTTTTCTGTGAAATTATCCAAATTATGTTTTGGCTCTATTTAACCAGACAAAACAAAATAACTGGAGAGCAAGAATGGAGTTCAGAGTATGTAGTCCAACCCTCTTACTGGATAGATGTAGAAACTATGCACAAGAAAGGGTAAGGAGCTTGCCCTTGCATTGTTTTCACTCAGTGGCAGAGCTGGAATTGGAACCCCATTATGCTAAAATCCCATCCAGGGTACATCCCTCTCATCTATACCACTCTGGGTGTGGTTTATCTCATGTTATCTCCTCTGATGCACTAAGGCAATAACTGAAATAGCAATGTGATAAGAGAGTCTAGAGAATGAGCCTATTCACGAGGAAACAATTGTTTTCTAAACATGGCCTGTCATTTAGCTCAAGCCACTGGTGAAAGAAAAATACAGCTAATATCATACAACCAAATATCTTGGTAAGTTCCCAATTACTTATCATGTTTCATCTTTTCCTCTAAATTATGTACATGAATGTACATGCACGTGCACGCGTGTGTGTGTGTGTGTATATATTTTCAGGTTTAAAGCCACTAACTTTTGTAGATCTCTATTCTTCTGCTCAGAATAAAACTGACATTAACTCATGGCCAACTCATATTTCATTTTTGTCATATACTTATGGAAAATGGATTTTTTAATAGATTCTATTTTTAAGATAAGTTTAAAGTTTACAGAAAAATTATACAGAAAGTAGAGTAAGCTCCCATATATGCTCTCTCCCACTTCCCTACATATGCAATTTCTTCTCTCCCTTTAATCTTGCATGAGTGCGGTACATTTGTTATAACCGATGAGCCAATATTGATACATTATGATTAACTTAAGTCCATAGTTTACATTAGAATTCATCCTTTGTGTTGTACAATTCTGTGGGTTTTGAAGAACCCATAATGTCCTGAATCCACTAGTATAGTGTCATAGTTTTGCTGCCTTAAAAACACTATGCTCCACCCGTTCAACCCATTGTCCCTTCCCCTAAACCCTTGGCAACCACTGATCTTTTACTGTTCCTGTAGTTTGGGGGGGGGCGGGCAAAAGGGGNCTCCTGTAGTTTGGGGGGGGGGCAAAAGGGGGGTAAAATATGCATAACATAAGATTTACAACTGTAAACATTTTTAAGTGTACAGTTCAGTGGTCATTAAATACATTCACACTGTTGTACAACTATCACCACCAGCCAACTGTCTCTACAGATTTTCCTTTACCAGAATGTCATTTTGTTGGAAATAATATGTAGCCTTTTCAGGTCAGCTTCTTTCACTTACCAATATGCATTTAAGTTTCCTCCATGCTTTTTCATGCCCCATTTCTTTTTAACACTGAATAGTATTCCCCTATAGAGATGTATCCCAGTTTACCCATACACCTATTGAAGAACAACTTAGTTCCCACCAAGTTTTGGCAATTATGATGAAGCTGCTATAAACATCCATGTGCAGGCTTTTGTGCAGATATAAGGCTTCAACTCATCTTAATAAATACCTAGGAGTAGGGTTGCTGGATCGTATAATAAGATTAGGTTAGGAATTGCCAAACTATCTTCCAAAATAGCTGCATTCCTTCACACCCAGAAAGAATGAGAGTTCCTGTTGCTCCATGTTTGGTGGGGCATTTGGTGTGGTCAGTGTTTTGGGCTTTAGCCTTTCTAGCAGGTGTGGATGGTATTTCATTGTTTAATAAGAGGATATCATAGGACTTTGAAGAGAGACCTCACTCAGCACAGTAAAAAACAAAACCAAAAACAAAACCCTTCACCTAGTGAAATGATCTCGGATCCACTATTAGTGAAGTATGCTGCCCAGTACAGTTGGTCTGTTCTGGTGTTTCCGAGGTCAGTCTCATCGGTCTTCAGCAACCTGGCAAAATGATTGATTTCTTCTCTGAACTCTTACAGCACATTGTTCAGACTTACATTACTTGCTTATTATACAACACCGTGACAGTTTATTGCTATGCCAGGCTTTCTCATTGGACTTTGAGGTCCTAAAGGCAGGAAGCTCCATGTTCCTGGGTCTGCATCTTTGGGCTGAGCACAGTCTGTATGTGGCAGTTATCAGCTCAGAGTTGGTGCTGATTATGACAGAGATTAGTGGGGAACATATGAAACAAACTCAAACTCCTGCTGGCCTTCAGCTTCACTATCTTCTCTCAAGTTTTCCCTGAGCTGCAGTTGCCCCAAGGTGCTCCCTGTTCCAACACCACATCAGGTGGAGGCACTAGTATTCAAAGCATCACCAAGTAGGGGCTGGAAAGAAAAGACAGAGAGAAAATCACAATGGTCCCCCAAAGGGCTGGTCCTTAATACGATGAAAGTTGCTGGCCTTAACACTCTTTTCCTTTGCTTCTCCACCTCTCCAGGCAATGACACCAGCTTCTCTGTGACAGCTGCCACTCTTTTTTTTTTTTTTA
>LNAC01000007.1:9884954-9956647 GCA_002007465.1 Ailurus styani
TATATATATATATATTTTTTTTAAGATTTTATTTATTTGCCAGAAAGACAGAGAGAGAGAGCACGGAGCAGGTAGAGGGAGAAGCAGGTTCCCCACTGAGCAAGGAGCCTGATGTGGGATTTGATCCCACAATCCTGGGATCATGACCTGAGCTGAAAGCAGACATCTAACCAACTGAGCCACCCAGGTGTCCCTCAACTAATACATATTTAAATAGAATCCTTAGAGGGGTGCCTGGGTGGCTCAGTCTCCTTAAGCCTTAGGATTGAGCCCCTGCTTTGCGGGAAGCCTGCTTCTCCCTCTCTCACTCCCACTACTCGTGTGTCCCTCTCTTGCTGTGTTTCTGTCAAATAAATAAAATCTTTAAAATAAACAAATAAATAGAATCCTTAGATATCCAAAATTTTAAAGCAGTCATTGTTTACCCTCCAGAAGACAAATGAACTGTTACACATTTTCTAAACTAATACATAACAGCAAGTTTAAAAAGCAACCTTTGGAAAGGAGAAGCAACCTCTTCTCTTACCTCTACCACAGTGGTCTCTGCAGCTTTGCACATCGGCAAATTGAAATTTCTTGCACTTTTCCTATATTAGGAGTCGGGGAAAGTGGGAAAAGAAGACCAAAAATAAGAACAGTTTCTCTCAGCTTTAATTTTAGATTAAAAGAATTTCTATAAACTAAAAATCTGTGAATCTTTTAAAAGAATGTATCATACTTTCCGTAAGTGTTAAAACAATTTTATAAATAAAAACAATGGCCACTTCATTCAATCACAGTTTCTATGGAGTTGGAAGGAAAGATGGACTATTTTTCATGTTCAACATATAGATCACATACAGAAAGATAAAATAAATATTAATAAATCTACTCTATTTAAAACTAATTTGCCTAAATCTCTTAACTGGAATGCTACTTTGTTTCTACAGTTATATATTTCACTAAACTTGCTCTTGTTAAAAATATTAAAAAAGTAGCAAGTGCTTTATATGAGAAGGTATAGTAATTATCTCTCTCTTAAAGAGAAACCTATTGCTGAAATAAAATGAAACATTCATTGGTAATGTGTGAGTCATCTATAATGATCATTCCAGGGGACCAATTTCTAATGAAATTTTTTTGAAGTACAACACCCACATTAGACCCTGAGGTATAAAAATTTCCAGAAAGTGCCAATTTTGCTGATGGTTTTGCACTCAAGTTCTTAAATTCATGCATCACCACCATCCATAAAAATTTTAATGTTATTTTTTTTTGTTTCTGAGAGTGTAAGTTGATTTAAAAAATGCTTACCTGATAAAGGGAAATGAGTTACATCTCTCTTTTACTAGCTCTTTTAGGCCACCAATGTTTATCTCACTTCGATTCAAGGATAAATATAAAGACAGATGTGTCCCTGAGAGAGAAGTCTTTGGGTACTTTCACAAGTTGCTAAGTCAGATTCCACCAGACATCCAGCATGTCCAGCCTCAAAAGCTGCAAGGGCAGCATGGCCAGAGGCAAAGGTGTACAGGGTTGTCCAAACAATGGCCTAGACACACCTTTTACCAACTGTCCCACTAACAGTAAAGGTCATCCTAAAAGTCAGAATCTTAAGAATCTAAGTCACTTGACCATTGCTGATGAGCAGTCTCATCTCCTACCAATAACCACAGGGTAAGTCAAGGCTGAGAACAGCCCTTGAGCAGTCTATAGATAACAGAGCCAGGCAATGAAATACACGATAAAGTCATGGAAATAGTTTGGATAATTCATTTCCATTTGCTTCTATACAATTTCATTAATCTTTTTTAAAATGCAACTAAACTTTGCAAACATTATACTGAGGTGTCAAGTAAGGTAGACATGATACAAAATGTGTAACTGCCAAAATCAGTTGTAATAAAAACTTGGTTGAATTCAAGAAATCAAATATACCATTAATATCGTAAAATCTTCAGAAATAAACAAAAACAACAGAAGAGTAGTCACTGAGATTTTAACTGTGACCTCACCAAGTGCATTTGGTAAAGATAAAAATTATTACTAAAACAGTAAATAACTATATTATAAGAAACAAAATGATTTCTGTAACCTAACAGGCAAAGTCTTTAAGACTTGTATGTGTATATTCAAAGACAGTACAATTTTCAAAACAACTATAAAATGTATAAATCCAAGATACTAAATACTTGGTATTTAGTAGGCCCAGGGTAATCAAAAGACCTTGAAATCTATTAAGCCTGTGGCTTAATATCTGTGGCTATCCAAATAACAAGAATGAAAGTTTAGCATTATCAAGATTAATCAACTTTTCAGATAGAACCTACATAAATATTCCTAGTAGACACCAACAGGACTGGAAAAGAACTGACCTAAATGGTTGTTAACAAGCTCTTTCCAGAATATCAAAAAAATTTAGTCATTTTAGGACAATGCATAGTAATAATAATATAAAAATTAAATACAATTGTGTGCTTTTCTCACATTTGCTAAGTATGTCTCAATATGGTAACTTGTCCTGGCAACGAAAATACATACGGAAAAAATAGTTTGCATGTGACTATATACAAGGGTATATCAATTCAAAATAGCTACCAAGCAGTGCAATGTGGGCACCATCCAAACAGAATAGACTCCTCCAAGTACACCACATCATACACACACTGACCTGTGGGCTTGATTGTAAGCCACTTTTTACATGATTTTTTTTTTATTTTTTAATTATTTGCCCCAGAGGTACAGGTCTGTGAATCGTCAGGCTTACACCTTTCACAGCACTCACCATAGCACAAACCCTCCCCAGTGTCCATAACCCATCCACCCTCTCCCTACCCTCCCACCCCCCAGTAACCCTCAGTGTGTTTTGTGAGATTAAGAGTCTCTTAGGGTTTGTCTCCTTCCCAATCCCATCTTGTTTCATTATTTTTCCCTCCCTATCCCCCACAACCCCCCACCCTCTTCCTCAAGTTCCTCACATCAGAGAGATCATATGATAATTGTCTTTCTCTGATTGACTTATTTCGCTTAGCATTTACATGAATTTTTAAAGAGCAAATGCATCAAGATATCCGTTTTATAATCATAATTTAGGAAATGTAAAGTTGCTGAAATGCATTCCATTAGTATTAAAAAAAAAAAAATCATACTACCTGAAAATCACGTTTCCTGCTTGGTCTGCCTTCCAGGCTTTCACCAAAGCAAAATCTCCTGTAATTGCTTCCTCCAAAATAAAATGCTGACCGTTAAACTCCCTCACCTGCAGGAGACAAAGAGGCATTGTCAGGTGTGTACTCTGATAGAAGCAGAGGATAAGGACACAAGCCTGGTAGGGGAAGGTTGCTCCAAGGGAGAACAATCTAAACAGAGATGTCAAGGGTGAGCAGTGGTAGGCAACTAGGATTTAGTCAAAGTGGTGGAAGGGGAACCGAGGGAAGAGCATGTGTGAAGACTCAGCAGCAAGAGAGAGCTTGGTAAACTTAAGGACCTGAAAGTTCTACATGCTTCAGGCATAGACTGTATGTTAGCACTCTTTTTATTATTTGTGTGCCTAAGTTTTATGTGTGTGTGTGTATCATGAAAAATAGCCCATCTTTCCCTCTACCCTGGGGTGGGGGGGGGCAACTATATATGCTGCATAAAATGTGCAATGTATTTTGTACATAAAAGTTATAAAAATCCATTCAACTCTCCTATTTAATAACCATCTGTTGGAATTTTAATTGGAATTCCTAGAATTTGCAGATGAAACTAGAGCTGACATGCCATAGCTTTCCACCTGTGAGCATAATATATGCCTACATTTTCTGAAGTCTTCTTTTACCTCTTCGAATTGCTTTTCATTTTCCCCCCAAAAAAGCTTTGTATGCTTTTTAGGTTTATTCATAGGTACTTCATGGTTTTTGATACTACTATGAATATTCTAGGTTCTTCTATTATCCCTCCTCTCTGTCATTACTGGTCTGACGGAATGGTATTGATTTTTTTATGTGTATTGCATTTTAATTCTACTACAGATGGAGTGGGGAGAGAGGAGAAGCAGCATAAAGTAAAACTAGGTCCTGGCATTTTGTTCCTTTTTTCTTCTTGGGGGTCGAGCTCTGGGAATTGAAACAAGAAAGGAAAGAACGTCTGCGCTGTGCTCCATCCCACACAGGACTGGAGCCACAGGAAGGCAGAACTCCATTCTCGTTCGGACACCACCCTCTAGTGGACAAACCGCACGCATAGTACAGAAAGCTGCAGGACAAAGTGCAGTACCTTTACTTTTCTTTAACTATGGTTTAAAGCAGAAATCCTTTCTTCAAGAACAGCTTCCTTAAAGGCCTTATCCCACTCTCCTGCTAGAAAATATTAATGAATTCAAGGGATCATAGAAGAAGGAGGATCTTACTAATGTGAAACTTAGACAAATCATATGAAAGATATTTATAAACTGTACATCAATACACAGCTTTTTAAAGAGTTTCATGTATTTCAAAGTCATTACTGAAAACACCAATGATGACAGAGGAGTTATGTTGCATACAGATCTAGAAAATTACATACAGATCTAAATATATGCTAATCCAAGGCAAAGTGAAAAAATTGACATTTTTTCCCTATTCCAATTATATAATTTCCTGAAGGGTCTACAAACCAGCAGCTGCTGATGCTAGCCATTCTAAGATTTTAAAACTGGGAAGGGACTGGTCTTGCCATACTAGCTATTACACTCACTGGAAAGAGCTGTGTGTTTCCCGGGCACCACTTCCTCTTTCTTCAGCCCTTTCTTGAATCCACTCCAATCAAACTTCTGCCATTCCAGAAAAATCCTCTCTTACAGAAGAATCATTCTTTAAGGTCACCAATGACCTCCATGTTTCTAAACCCAATGCTCAATGCCCTATCCTGTTACCCCCACCTCTTCTCATTTGGACATAACTGATCACTCCCTCCTTTGTAAAACTGTGCTTGTCTTTCAAGTTACCAGATGCCCCTTGGTTTTCTCTGCACTTACTTTCCCATTCTTCGTTGCTGCTCCTTTTTCTCTCCCCACCCTTTAAATGCAAAAGACATATTCATTACCTGTACTCCAGCCCTAGACACTCAGCTAGTCTCACAGATTTAAATACTCTATGCTGTAGACTCCAAAGCTCCTATCCCAGCTCTCAACCCTCCCCAAGCTGGAGACTACTGAGCAACTTCTGTTGGAGCCTAAAGGACGTATCAAATGCACCCAGTCCCAGACAAGGCTCTTTGATTACCTCCATACTTTGCCCATCTCAGTAAGCAGCATGCTTGATTCTTGTCGTTCCTTATACTCCGCAACCAATCCATTGGTAAATCCTGTACGTCCTGATCCCAACCACCTCCCACAAGCTCCACTGTTAACCACTTCAGTCTAAACCACTTCCACTCCCACCTGGATCGATACAACAGCCTCTTAATCTCACTGTTTCTGTTCTTAGAACCCTACCAAAAAACTCTCCTCCCGGCAGCCACAGTGATCCTTCCAAAATGTAACTCAGATCACATCACTCTCCCACCTCTGAACTCTGCTGTCCTCTCACCACCAGTAAGACCCAAACTCATGTGATCTGGCTCACAGCTCCCTTCGGCCTCCCACCGTCCTGCTCTCTGCCTTGTTTACTCTGTTCCAGTCTCACTGCCCTGCTGTTCCACAAACAGGGCGAGGCTGCCTCAGGGCCATGTCCTTCCTCTTCCTCCTGACCAGAACACAACCCTACAATCTTTGCCCACTCATTCTCCTGTTTTATTCTGATCTCTACCAATTGTCACTTCACCTCCACAAACCTCAGAGAGGTTTCCTCTGACCCAATCTGGAACACCCCTTCCCTGGCCAGTGTCCATTCTCTCTCCCCTCACTCTACTCGACTTTTCTTCACAGCACTTTCATTATTGACATTATGTGTTTCTTAATTCATTCCTTGTCAGTTCCTCCACTAGCGGGGGACTTGGTCTAGATCATCCCCTTTTCTACCATACTTGGGCCAGTGCCTGGCAAATACCATTGAATTAAGAAATTTACTCACCTCCTCTTCCTACACTAAGTAGGGGAAATAAAGAGCCAACAAGAATCATTTCAAGAAATTATTTGTCACATTCCTAGGTAATTCAGACAAAAGTATAAAACTACTAGATTTGTGCACCTGATTCCAGGCAAAAATGAACCCAGGCATTCAGGACAGACTCCAGTCTATCCTATGTTTTCCCAGGGCAAGTTAATGCTCTAACTTCTAGCAAACTCTCAAAGTATTAACCTAATTTTTCCGGGCATCATTATCTACATTACTAAGATCCATCTTAATAATTAGGCTCCTGTCTTCCTTTGTCAAAAACTTTGTAAACCTAACTAGATGGTAAAGAAAGAAGCAAGATAGAATATAAAAAAAAATGATGTTAATCAAAGCTTGGAGTCAATATAGGTCATTCTAAGCAGAAAGGCAAAGCTCCAGATGGAGGACGCTGCTAGACACAAACACTGAACAGCAAGGGGCATGTTCAATGACCTTTTATCTTTTCTCCAAACATGGAGGTTCAGAACTAACATCCCTATAAGCAAAGAAAAAAAAATTATAAAAAACGATACAAGCAAGTGGTTAAGAGATCCCTCGATTTACTAAGCTGTCATTTCCTTCGAGCTAAGCTCAGCATTTCTGCAGCCTGCATTAATGCTTTTGAAACACACGGCCAGGGTGAAGGGAGAGGGACTAAAAATACAGTAATGGAATATTGGCCTGTGTAATTTTTACAACTGGCTCAAATCTGAGCATCTCAAATATCTGTATGTAGAGTCCTGTCCTATTCTTTTCTAATACATGAGTGAAGTTACCTAGTATAAAAGTACTCCATCCTATCCAGCACTTTAAATAAAACTGAATTATTCAGTCAGCTCAAGTATGTCCAGTATACAAAATGAAGGACAAAGGAGACAGGATGAATGCTCTATTTTACTATGTAATTACAACTGTCCCCTTCTTTTCAAACTTGTAGACAAACCTGTGATGTCCTTGGCTTTTTTTTCTTCTTCATCCACATGCAGGAGGGGCTTGAGAATGAGAAGTTTCATACGATATATATCATACACCTACTCTCTTTACCACATGAGCATGATCAGTAGTTATAAATGCTCCTACATTTGTTAAAAGCTATCATAAAACTAATCTTGACTCACACATCTTATATACAGTTTCTTTTCTTCTCATTTATTTATTCTGATTTCTCTATGTGATTTTAATTATTGGCAGATGCTCAGCTTTAGCTAGAAATTCTACTTAGCATACACCCATAAATGAGGGACAGTGTCTCTTCTCACACAGAACAGGTTCTATCGTATCTACCCACTGAGTCCACCTGGAATCTTACGCTAAAGGGGTATCCCAGTGTGACCTGGAGGAAGGGCCACGTCTTACCTCTCTCGGCTTACTGGCAATGGCAATGCTGCCATCTTTGTTGTATTTGATCGGTGCGCCTCCTTGTTGCACCAGGGTCCCGTACCCGGTGCTGGTGTAAAATGCAGGAACTCCAGCTCCACCTGCACGAATCCGCTCTGCAAGCGTGCCCTACAAGTGAGCAACCAACACACCATAAGAGGTTCATTAAGCACACTTCTGTATGTGGATACAGAAACATTTACCGACACGGTTCCTCTCTCTAGAGGTTTATCATTCTAAACAGTACCTAGCACTGCGTATCAGTGTATTTTGCTACCGCTGTATGCTGGATTAACTGAAAATAAGTATGGCCCCTCTAGACAACAATCTCTCAGCTCTTAATCTACATTCAACTGTAACTGCTTCTTTATATCATTGTGCCCTCGGCTTTCTCGTCTCCCACAGCTCTCTTGACATTATATTCTCCATCAGTTTATTTGTAATATTTTAAAATCAATTTTCAAATCTGAAATATATCACTTTAACTATATATATTTAAAAACATGTATTTAAATTGTGTGTTTTACTGTGTGCCCTATGAAGGTATAGCCTGAAGCTTATCATGGATAACGATGCCATTATTATATAATAATAATGTGTTCATTTACTTAAGAGTTTATTCTAAAACATTCTTATAAGCATTTTATCTACTATATTATTTAAGGAAAAAATCCAAAGTTAGGCAAAGAGTACAACAGACAGGTAATTTGGTTTTTAAAAGCTAAGAATACTTCAGATTTTTATCTCAGAGTAGAAACAGCTGCATGTAAAGTTTCTTTGGATCTTCTATTGATCATCTTTATCCCCTTCCTAGGTACCAGTGGTTCAAACCTGATTTCACTAGCTTCCCCTGCCTCCAACTACTTTCCAACCCAGTTCTCCCCCAGCAGAATAACTCTGGCCCTAAATCTCTCCTAACACCCACCCTAACCCTGAAACTCACTGTTACAGTCTAGCTACATCATATTCACACGACATAACTGGTCAGTCGGTAGTAAGAACTGAGTTAGGTCTTAATCATATTATGTTAGAATCATCTCAACCTGAAAACAATTTTCTACTTTACCTGGGTCCTTTAAATATTAAACTCAAAGCAGGGAGGTCAGACACAGAGTGTTTGAAGTAGGTAGGATAATCTGGGCTAGGCAGGGTCTGAGGCATAACCAACAGTCTTCCAGATAACAGTTTCTCTATTCTATCTAAGAGAGATAACTCCGTTTTATATGGTATTTTAAGTTAGTAACATTCACGGATTAAATCATCAAATCAACCATAGTAACGCTCCCTACTATTTTTTTAAAGATTTTATTTATTTATTTGACACAGAGAGAGAGATTACAAGTAGGCTGAGAGGCAGGCAGAGAGAGACGAGGAAGCAGGCTCCCTGCTGAGCAGAGAGCCCGATGTGGGCCTCGATCCCAGGACCCTGAGATCATGACCTGAGCCGAAGGCAGAGGCTTTAACCCACTGAGCCACGCAGGCGCCCAACACTCCCTACTATTTTATAAAAAAATATTTTTTATGTCTACCCTCCAGGAATACTTTATTCCTGCTCTCTGTCCAACTGGGCAAGGACCTAAAAGTGGACAATTTCTATAGACAGGCTCTCTGCAGGTACCCCCAACTGCTTACACCCAAACCCCAAAGGGAGTCCTAATCCCTACCATTTCATCAACACTTCCCTGGCTCACAGGCCGCAAAACACGTTGCCAGAGTCAATGTTTATTTATCTTCCACTATGTCGGGGAGAGAGACACTGATCTCTTTCAATTTAAAGAAGGAATATAAAAGAAATACTGAGGAATTCCCAAGTATACACCCTGTGACAAAGGAAGGAATAATATAAAAGATAACAGAAGTAATTGACAGGTTATTTTCAAGGGCTCCACAACCCGAAGAAAAGGTATCTCAACCTATAATGTGAAGAGGAAAAGCATATGAAGTATAAGCAATGGATTGAATTGTGTCCCCACTACATTCACATGGTGAAGCCCTTACCCCCAACATGACTGTATTTGCAGACAGGGCTTTTATGGAAGTCACTGAGGCTAAATGAGGTCATAAGGTAGGGCCCTGATCCAATAGATTAGTGTCCTCATAATAAGAGACCCCAGAGTCCCTACTTACTTGCTCATGTGCATCCTCTTTCTATCTCCCTCCCCCACCTCCCCTCTACCAAGAATCACATCAGCCTGTACTTGACCTTATACTTCCCAGTTACCAAGAAGAAATCATTTCCTCTTGTCTGTGCCACTGAGTTTGTGGTATTTTGTTATAGCTTCGCAAGCAAACTAAGACAGGATACCTTTCATTATTTTCAAAAAACTTTAAATGAAAATTGGATAAAGACCAGACACAGTGCAAGGCTTATGACAAGTATAGCAGCCAACACTGCAGAGTGACCGGGTGTGATGTGAGTAATGCTGTGAAGCCTCAGGTAGAAAAGTTCTCTCCTGTGTGCTCTCTCTAGACAAGCATATACTGGGAGTTCATCATTGATTTTTAAAATGTTGCTATCTCACGTTAGCACCAATTTAGTGAAGTCAGTGGTAATAATAATTCTGTAGACAAAAATAAAGCAGAGTAGGGGGTTCACTTTCAGAGATGAAGGTAGATGATGTCAAATTAGAAGACCAACGCAGATAACCTGTAGACCCAAATGGCTTCAAAAAGTTTCCTTCAGGGCGCCTGGGTGGTTCAGTTGGTTACACAACTGCCTTCGGCTCAGATCATGATCCTGGAGTCCCAGGCTCCCTGCTCAGCAAAGAGTCTGCTTTTCCTCTGACCCTTCCCCATCTCATGCTCTCTCTCTCATTCTCTCTCTCAAATAAATAAATAAAATCTTAAAAAAAAAAAAATTTCCTCTATGTTCTACCCAAATGGCTTCAAAAAGTTTCCTCTATGACAAACTCTTTAGCCAGTTGAGACACAGTTTCTGAAATGAATGGAAACTTGGTGGATTTAATTGCAGTAATTGCTTGCTTGGTAAGGAACATCAATTCCCTGGAGACCTGGGCTCTGATTCCAACATATTCTGTGACGTGGCCAGTTTCACCCTCCAGGGACTTCACTTTCCTGATGTCTCAGCAAGAACATATTTCCTCACACATTCCTAATTGTATGATTCACAGAAACGGACTCTTGGGACAACCCTAAGCATTTCAGCAAGTACAATATAGACCACAGTGCCAAACTTAAAAATGTACCCTGTAGCCTAGATATTTTTCACTAGAAATACCTCCCTTGTTCGGTGCACAGGAAGAGAGCCTATTAGGCTTCTAGCAATCCACAGGTGTGATCTACAAACAAATTTCCTTGGCCTGGCAAAGTCGCATCCTCTCTGTCTTATCTCTCTTGCAAAAGAAAATTCTTGGAGAGAAATAGGGAAGTTTTAAGCTAAGTTACTATTGTAAAAGAGGAGCAGAGAAATTTTCTTACCTGAGGTGTCAGCTCCACTTCTAATTCACCACTTAAGTACTGTCGTTCAAATTCTGCATTTTCTCCCACATATGAAGAGACCATGCGTTTTATCTGCTTGGATCGCAGCAAAAGGCCCAGCCCAAAGTTGTCAACCCTAGAGGAAAAATGCAAGCAACCTGAAATCAAAGGAATATCGGATAGAACACTAATATCCCTGACTTCCAAAACCATGAAATATTATTCATTCAAAGGAATCCTCTCTGCTGGGCATTGAATTGATATTCCCTCAGTCTCCCACCACCCAAAGAGCCTTGCAAGGTGGCTGTTCTTTTCTTATTTTATAGCTGAGGAAACTAAAGCTCAAGACCTTTCAGTGATTTCAGCCAACAGATATCTTGGGTAGTAAGTGACGTAGCCAGTAATCAAACCCACGTCAGTCCTACAAGTCTGCTCTGCGCCTCTCATTCCCCCCTCTGCCCCCAAGGGATACTAGGGGAGAAGACAGCAGACTGGCTCTCGCCCTATGCTCTGAAGGCATATGTAAATGCAAAGGCAATGCCACTCTCCTAACCTGCACTGGCTCCAAACAGAGAAATTCATTCTGTCCTAAAAAGTGAACATGCATTCTCAAATTTAAAGGGAGAAGAACAGGGGCACCTGGGCAGCTCAGTCGGTTAAGCACCTGACTCTCAATTTCAGCTCAGGTCATGATCGCAGGTTCCTGGGATGGTGCCCCTTGTCAAGCAGGGGTCTACTTCTTCCTCTGCCTGTCACTCCCCCTTGTTTGTGTGCGCGCGCTGTCTCACACACACACAGATAAATAAAATCTTTAAAAAAAAAAGTAAATACCAAGTGTTGGCAAGAATGTAGAACACCCAGAGCTCTCATATATGAAGAAAAGAAGGTCGACTGATCCAACCACTTCTGAAACATTATTAGCAGTATCTATTGATGCTGAACATATGGATTCCTAGGTCAGCAATTCCCCACCTCAGTCTATATCCCTCAGGAATGCATATGTATGTTCCCCAGAAGACAAGAACATTCACAGTTGCGCTGTCCATGGTGGCCAAACACTGGAGCCTCCCCAGTTCTACCCCACACAGAGCAGACCCACTGAACAGTGAGAAGGAATCAGCTACAGCCATGCAACAATGGAGGGCTCTCACAGGTAAAATGCTGAGCAGAAGAACCGCAAAAGAGTACTTACTGAACTGTTCCTTTTATATGAAGTCCAAAGTCACATGAGACTAATGGATAAGATCAGAAGTGAGGATAATGGTTAAGTTCGGTGGTAGGAAAGGAAAACAGTGACTCGAAGCAGTGTGAGGGGGCTTTCTGGGGTATAGGTCATGTTCCATTGAAAGAATCTGGGGGCTGGTTACATGGGTCTGCAGCCTGTAAAGATCCTTCAAACTTCATACCTGTGATATTATTACTTTGCTGTGTTATTCTACATAATACTATAAGGTTTTTTTAAAGTCAAAAATACAGTGATAAAGCCAGAACACCTCCCAGAAATAGAACCCTTCTTTTATGATCTTTCCCTCCAAATCCCCCGAGTGCTGTGATGGCCTTTCCCTTCTGGAGCCTGTGTCATCTACATGGTGCACTCATCCCACAGTCCTTTACTAAGTTCTTACTGCCCACCCCCGCCCAGGGCTAGTGTGCCAGGTCTTGGGCCACAGGGGGCTCTGGGATATCAAGGGATAAACATGTAAACCTATAATTACAACAGAGGGAGAGATGTGCCAAGAGGTCTGCATCGAGTGCAATGAGAACCCTGAAGGTGGCACGACGGAGAGGAGAAAGAAGTCCGGAAAAGGCTTACAGAAAATGACAGGTGAACAGACCCGAAGAAAAAAGACTCTGAGAGCAGAGTAGAGGTGTGGAAGCAATGAACCAAAAAGGCAGATGGGCGGGTTTGCAAAGGTGCACAGTGGTGGGATGGGCTCCGTGCTGAGTGACTGCAGTATGGGCTGAAAGCAAAAGTGAACAAGAGAGATAGAAGGCAGGCCAGCTTGTCACCTGTCATGAGCCACACCACGGAATCAGGATTTCATCCTGAAGGATATGGGAGACCCTGTGAATAATTCTAAGTAGAAAATAACAGGGTATACAATTAATTGGAGAGGTTCAGTGATAAAAGGCCAGGAGATCAGTTAAGAGGCTTGATATAATCCCAATAAGCAGACAATGGTCTGAACTAAGACAGCCCCAACAGCAGTGAAGGAAAAGGGGACAAAAATCAAGGGATATTTGGGGGGAAAGACATCAGAGGTTTGTCACCCGTCCTGACGTAGATACAGACCAGTCCAGAATTCTGGCTTTGGCAATGGAACAGCATGGAGAATGGACTGGTGGGAAACCGGTCTATGATCCCTAGCATTTGACCCAAGGAGAGATAAGTACGGTACCTTTTGTGACAAACCACTGATGTTTCTCCTAACAACCTCGTCTCCCACCTTCACTTTGCTCTCCAACCTCACACCCCCCATGCCCATAAACTGACTCCTACTTCCCTGTTCAACTGACTCCTACTTCGCAGGATGTATCACTTCCAAGCCTCTAAGCTAGACCAAGTCTGGGCACATTGAATACCTCAAAGTAGTCCAGGTAACTGTCAACCATTTGCTAAACTTGTTTATAGTTCTAGCCTTCCAACACTGAATCTGATAACACTTCCCTCTCACTGTGAGTACAAAAGGAATAGCTACATGATTATTATTCCTTGTTTCTTTTTTTAAAGATTCTAATTATTTATTCATGAAAGACAGAGAGATAGGCAGAGGTAGAGGGAGAAGAAGGCTCCCACAGAGCAGGGAGCCTGATGTGGGACTCGATCCCAGGACTGCGGGATCATGACCTGAGCCAAAGGCAAACGTTCAACTGACTGAGCCACCCAGGCACCCTATTCTTGCTTGTTTCAAAAGAAAACTACAGGGCACCTGGGTAGCTCAGTGGGTTAAAGCCTCTGCCTTCAGCTCAGGTCATGATCTCAGGGTCCTGGGATTGAGGCCCGCATCGGGCTCCCTGCTCGGCAGGGAGCCTGCCTCCTTCTCTTTCTCTGCCTGCCTCTCAGCCTACTTGCTATCTCCCTCCCTATGTCAAATAAATAAATAAAATCTTTAAAAAAAAGAAAAAGAAAAAGAAAAGAAAACTACAGGCTACAAAAGTATTTTCAAGAGCGTACTTTTGAGATAAGGAGAGAATTCCCTGGAGATTATAATATGCTTGGCCACTAGAGGGCTCCACATCACTACAGATACTCTGTCTCTCTTGGAAAATTAGTTGACACACACAATGCCCTCTCTCTGTTTTTTGTCTGTTTTTTACCTAATCCTAATTAACACCTAGCTGGGCCTTCAGTTCTTCAAGTTAACAATTCCATTCTCCTAAATTAAGCTGCACCTGCAGCCTGCCCCATCCTTGCAGATCTTTAGTACAAAAGTAATGGAGTGATCTGTCACTTCTCATACTCTACATCACCTCTATGAGAAAATCCTGACACCACCTTCAAAACCTGTCCAGAATCTGAGCATTTCGCACTTTCTCCTGTGTGGCCTGCACCATCTCCTGCCCAAAGACAGCAACCATCCCTGCTTCGATTCCTACCCCCTTCAATCCACTCACAAAATGGTGGCCAAAGCCACAAGAATAAAACAAAATGTCAGATCACGTCACCGCTCTGCCCAAAATGCCACACTGGCATTCATCTGTTCATGTAAAAGCAGAGGTCTCTAGAGTGGCCTGCAAGGCCCCATAAGATGAGATGCCCTTGCCATCTCAGACCGCATTCCTCCCACTTCGTTTTTGCTCACTTTTCTTCTGCTGACCTCCTCACTGCCCCGCAAACATACCAGTATACTGCCCAGGGCCTTTGCGCTGGCCTTTCCCTGTCTCCAAAACTCTTCCCCAGGTAATGCAAGGCTCGCCCCTCATTTCTTTCATCTCTGATCAACCATCACCTCAATAAGTCCCTCCCTGATCGCCCGATTTTATACTGAAAACTGACCCTTCATTTTCACATTCTCAGTTCCCCTGTCTTGCTCTTTTTCTTTTTTGTCCACAGACTATAACCTAACATACTGGAAAATTTAGTTGTTATGTTTACTATTTATTGCCTGCCTCTCCTTACGCTGGCATGTAAGGTCCACAAAGGCAAGGAACTTGGTCTGTTTTGTTCACTATTGTGCCTCCAAGCACTTGAAAGCTTATACAACAAAGAGAATCTACTACATAAACATTTATGGAACATTTGTTGAATGAATTTTTTTGCTTGATTTCACTTCCTTCTCCTCACTGGCTCAAAATGAAAATCACCAAGTTCTTATGCAGGATATTTTCTATTTGCCCCTCCAGATCCACTTGCCAGTCTCCAGCTTGCCCTGAGCTGGCATGGCTGACTGTGCAGACTGACTCCCTTGCCCTATGGCTTCTGACCAGGTTCGAGAAGGATGTCAGGATTTATATTACCCTGATATAAGCTCCCAAGCTACAGCACATTGGACAGCCTCTCCCACAAAGCTTTCTTCGAGGTCCTGGCAGCTCCCTCCCCTCATTCTTCAGGCCTAAGGCTGGCTATTTACTAACTCCAGGGTACTTCAGTACTCATACTGCTTTTTCCCTTAACCCCTATTCCTTTAAAGAGAGTCCCTTCAGTAAACTCTCTTCAGTTACCCAATGTGAAAGTACCACTGATCTATCCTCTGGAGCCCTATCTAAATAAAGTCGTAACAATAAAATTATCTATGAAAGTAAATATAGTCCATTTGCTTCCTGTAGTCTTAAATACCTAAACCTCCCTCTAAGTATACAGGTCCATATGATAAACCAACCACAATGTACTTGCCCAATTCACTGACTTTGGAGATTTTCTCCCATTACACACACTCTTTCATGGATTTCTGTTTGGCTTTTCAACCCATTACACATTTGAACTTGGCTCTGTTTGGAGATGACCTCTCTGTATTTGTTGATCTTGGCTTTGGAAACTATGTCTACTTGGCCTTTGCTTTCTTTTTGGACTAGCAACTGGCTTGGCAACAAAGCAGTGCTTAAGATGCTCACCCCAAGCTACCCCCTGACCAGGTACAAAGTTAGTACTTATGCCTCAAAAAATGCTGTTAGGTAGCTTATAATAAGAGTGTCTTTCTTGCCATATACTTTCCAGCTCACAAATTCAGCAAACATGTGTCCCTTCTTTACTGTGTATCAGACACTGATAATACAAAAATGAAAAAGGCAAAGCCCTTACAATATAAAGAGAGAAGACAGACACAGGTCATCTTCTGCAAATGAGAAACATACATTTCTAGTAGAGAAACATGCACATTAAGGCATCTTGCAGCTCTTTGATATTAAAGGTAATTTTGATGGACTTTCAAAAGAGATATCTTACTTGCCTTTAGTAGCCAACATTTTCCTAGGACACCTAAGGAGAGAGAGATTTGACCATTCTCTCATGGTACAAAAAACTGAGGTTTCAAACATTTTAGTGGTAAAAGAAGTCTAAAGCCAAGAATTCAATAAAGAGATACATTCGTGTAATGCAAAACAGTATTTCATGGAAGACATAAATGTTCCACAAACATTTTTCATGATCTGAATCTGAAATTTCATTTTCTGAAATCTCATTAATTGGTAATTCTTATAAAACAAAACTCTAATAAAAATGAATTTGCAACCACTTACCAAACTGTATTTCTCTTATTTCTTCTCATTTTAGACATGCTTAAATCTGTTACAGTATATATTTACTCTGATAATATCAAGATTAGCAAAAGAAAAGAAAATGCTGTATTTGGACAGCACATTAACTTATGACACAAGTTATATGGAACAAGTGAACACTCCCTTCCATGAGCTGAGAAGTTCAAGTACACATCCTAGGAAGTGGTTAGCCCTTCTCAGACAAAATAGTCAAATCTTGGGGGAATGCTTATAATCAGACAAGATAGCCTACAGCTCTCCATTGAGCCCTTCAGAGCTGCAGCTGTCTCAACAAATAATAAAGATGGCACAGCAAAGGAGCCATTGCCTTTCTCTCCTGGTTCAAAACCACTGGTACAGAACCAGAAATTTTATTTAGAGTGAAAAACTGCTCACTGGGTCCTCATAGAATTCCTACAGCTGACTAGTATAATACCACATATTAGTAATAGTACTGTCACCACAGGCACAGGACACATGTAGTACCACATGGTACATACAAGCATGCACATGGAAGCTGGGCTGTCCTTAGTTGTCTAATTTCCCACCTTCAACAACTGGCATCTAAAATAATCTTGTCATGAGGAAATGAGCATGATTAATATAACACATCTCTTCTCCCCTTACTTCTCTGATCTAATTGGTTGATACATGGTTTATGGTAAAACTTTTGGTTCCTACAGGCTTATAGTTTGTATGTCAAAGTCTTCTAAAAAAAAATCAGTGAAAAGCATATTTTCATTTTTCCTACTTTCCTAATCAATTCATATCAAAGTCCTGATTCATCTGAGTGATCCTAAGGGGGAAGGTTTATCTCATCAAGACTAACAGTTAATACTCCACACTAAGGTAACTGGTACCTCATGGCAACAGGTCTCACTGGTAACTAAAAAAACAAAGCAAACACAGACAATTGGAGCCCTGAGCTTTGGAAAGTTTTCCAATTCAGGTAGACCCTTCCATAAAAAACCTTCTCTTAAATAAGAAAGCAGTTATTACTTTTTTTTTAAGATTGTATTTATTTATTTTATTTTATTTTACAGGGGAGGGGTAAAGGAAGAGGGATAAGCAGACTCCTGCGCACGGAGCCGACGAGGGTCTTGATCCCAGGACCCTAGATCATGACCTGAGCTGAAATCAGGAGTTGGATGCTTAATTGACTAAGCCAGCCAGGTACCTCAAGAAAGCAGTTATTACTTCTAAGTTCTCTCCATTTATTCAACAATCCAAACCATCTTTGTTTCTCCAACAAACCAGTGCTAAGTTTTCCTCATTTATCTAACTCTAATGGCCAGAATAAAGCTCTCATTCCTGTAGACCCCTAGGCCTTAAACCCACCTAATTAAGAGAATCAACTGCCAATGAGGGTGTGCAAAGTACTTTCTTTCTGTTTGATGATGAGGTTATCAGTACTTACTCTGAATCAAGAATTTACATTGATTGACACCATCCCTTGTAAGCACTGAGCTATCTGGAAAAGTACTGATAGTCAAAAGTATTTTTAATAAATACAAAGTAAGCTCAAATAGCATGGGATATGTTGAAGAACTATCAAGTGACCATGAACAAGTTACTTCTCTATTTATAAATGCATTTCCTCTGTTAAATGAAGGAACTGGAACAGATGATCTCTGCAATCCCATCTAGTTCCAGCACAGGGAGGGAAGAGAAAACTACTATAAGCAAAAGGATTAATCTGTAATATATACCGGAGAAGGAATACAATTTGGTACACAAAGAAAGGCTAGAAGTCTCCAAAGGAACTCAGAAAGGGGCAAGATCAATGAAGGCTAGAGAAGTTCTATAATTGGATAAGGCTTCTTTGAGGGTGTGTAACTTGATTGGATTCTGAACAATGGGAAAGATGTGGATATGTGGAGAAGAGGTGGGAGAGCCTCCCAGATGCAAAAAATAGTATAAATAAACTCAGCAAAGGAGGAATGAGCACAAATGTAAGATCAGGTTCATGTGCTAAATAATTGGTACTATTTATTCTAATTGCATTTATGGCACTTGGCTAAACTGCCAATTTAGTTGTTTTTGTTTGTTTGTTTGTTTTTTAAGTAGGCTCCACACCCAGCATGGAGCCCAGTGCACAACTTGAACTCACAACCCTGAGATCAAGACCTGAGCTGAGATCAAGAGTTGGATGCTTAACTGACTGAGCCACCCAGGTACCCCTAATCTTTAAATTTTTTAGAGATCTTTAAAGTCTTTCATTGTTGAAAGAGAACTGATAATTTACCATCTTATATAAAAAAAGAATTTTTTCTTCATAACAAAACATATCTTAATGTGCATGTCATTATTAAAATGTTATGGCTAGGGACACCTGGGTGGCTCAGTTGGTTAAGCAGCTGCCTTCGGCTCAGGTCATGATCCGTGGGTCCTGGGATTGAGTCCCACAACGGGCTCCTTGCTTGGCAGGGAGCCTGCTTCTCCCTTTGCCTCTGCCTGCCACTCTGACTGCTTGTGCTCTCTCTCGCTCTCTCTCTCTGACAAATAAATTAAAAATATATATATTAAAAAAAAAAGTTATGGTGGGCGCCTGGGTGGCTCAGTGGGTTAATGCCTCTGCTTTCGGCTCAGGTCATGATCTCAGCGTCCTGGGATCGAGGCCCGCATCGGGCTCTCTGCTCAGCAGGGAGCCTGCTTCCTCCTCTCCCTGTCTCTCTGCCTGCCTCTCTGCCTACTTGTAATCTCTCTCTCTGTGTCAAATAAATAAATAAAATCTTTAAAAAAAAAAAAAAAAATAAAAAAAAAAAAAAAAAAAGTTATGGCTATTGCTGACCATTTTGATGTGAGATCCTACTGTCTTAAGTCCTAACTGCATAGCCTCCTCCTTCTACCAAGACCAGCAACATTTTTAATGGTTAGTGACCTCTTTATAGATCATCTAGAATATGGCACACCCAAAAGAAAAGACTTGAAACAAATTAAAACTGAAATCTTCCTCTATACATAACGACCTATAATAACATAAAGGGACATCTCTAATTTATAAAATGTACAATTCAATTTGAAAATCTACATTTTAACTTTAACAATGCATTTGGAATTTAGAAAAATAGAAGCACATCAGATTAAGATATTAATTTATGCAAGCCTGCTTTACTTATGATTATGAAGGATAGTACCAAAAATATTTGAAGAAATGTAACCTCCAACTCTTGAGCTTATTAAAAACTATCTTTTGATGCTTGAGCATATTGCTCATAAAATGAGGAAATTTTTCATTTCATTCATGAACTTTGTATAAATATTATAAGGAACTGTCATTTCTTTCAAACCACTTGTTTTCAAAAGGCACACTTACCCTGCATTGTTGCTGACTGCAGTCAGGCCTTTCACTCCAGTCTTCAGTAAGGCTCCTATAAGATTCTCTGGAATTCCACATAACCCAAAGCCTGTATGTGAAAAAAGACAATTTGTGAAAAGGGTGATGTTCTCTCGAGAAATGTATGTTATTCTTTTCAAAAAAAAGGAAAAGGGGGCAAAACACATAATTAGATCTATTAAGCAAAACACACAGATTATCTCAGCAACTCAGTAACTGGCTATATAGCTGTACCCAAATGTTTTGCACCACGCGATAGCACCAGACAAAACCGTCAAACCTTTGAATCCTAAGAATAAAGCCAGGTACAACCAGTTAATATAGCTACACATCACACATCGTGCACCAAACTGCACATCTATTACTGTCCACCTTTATAATTCAACCTTTATACAGTTACTTTTTCAAGCATGTTTGTTTTATATGCCTGAGTAGATTTTGCAGAACTGGAAGCCTAGACCAATGACTTTTATTTCTTCATAACTTCCACAATTTGTCAAGTAGTATTGGGTTTAAAATGGACATTCAATGACTGGTCAGTTGAATGGATGAATGAATGAACAGCAGCCCTAAAAACAAGCCTAGATTCCCAAGTGTATATATATATTTTTTTTAAATAAATATATATACTAAGTACATATATATATAAAAATCAGGCAGCAAGTTCAATGAGTATGAGACAGTAGTTCTAAAAGACATTCTAAACAAGGTGCAGCAACAGAACCCAGAGGCCTCGACAACAGAGAGATGCTTATACGCCTTCTGGCTCTTGAAATGAGGAGTAACCAAAGGAGTGGCTAGGTAAGGGCTGATGAGACCAATGCAAATGTTTTAGTTAAACAGAATTCCCAAGGATCTAGGAATGTTTTCCAGGCTACGAAAAAGACGTCACCATTTAAAACTTCAGCTTTTCAAAATAATAGAAAAACACAAAGGGAAAAAGCAAAACATCAAGTGCTAAACCCTGCTAAATTTTCAAGATGAAGACACTAATAATTACATAATAAAATAATTACATAACATGCAGTAAATGACTAAAAATAAAGTAATAAAATAAATAATAAAATGATTGGCATTTCTAATCTCCACAGCTTTGCCACTGTGATTTCTCTGCTCTGCTACAAACATAAGGATGTCACCATCACCAGAAGGAAAAAAATACTATTACTCACCACCAACTAGTATTGTTGCACCATCAGGGATGTCTTTTACAGCTTCCACTGGATCTGTATAAAATTTGGTGTGGCGACGCGTGCTGGTTGAAAAGTAGCAAACACATCCCTAAAACATTTTTAAAAATTTTTAAGTGAATCATTATTTGGAGACACATTCTTATTTTGCGTGTATACCGATATTCACTTTTCATATATACAAGGATAATTTCACTATCTGCTCTTTGAAACAAAGAGTAGCGCTGCAAGTAATTCATCTTAGAGTAGGAAGGACATACTCTATATTTAGATTATCACCAGAATTCCCTTGTAATCACAATGAACGTCTTTCATTGTATAAAGGAAAACTCTGTGGCCAACATTTATTTGTGGCCTTCCAAAAGATGGAAAGTAGAGGGGCGCCTGGGTGGCTCAGTTGTTAAGCGTCTGCCTGCAGCTCAGGTCATGATCCCGGGGTTCTGGAGTCCTGGGATCGAGCCCCACATCGGGCTTCCTGTTCCCTCTCCCACTCCCCCTGCTCGTGTTTCCTCTCTTGCTGTGTCTCTCTGTTAAATAAATAAATAAAATCTTTAAAAAAAAAGATGGAAAGTAGAAAGCTCATATACTGGGACTCAGATTCACAGTAATGACGCCATCAAGCATCAGTTTCTGATAGCGAACTATCTTGCATTCAGCCAACAAATATTCACTGAGAACACACTATGTGCCAACTATTCTGCTGTTTACTCCCACCTAGTAAATATTAAGACATGACTGATTCTCTACAGGAAATCAGGTACAGTGTGACCAATATACAAATACATAGTTGGGCCCCAACCCAAGCGTAGGTCAGTGAATACCTCCTAAGGGAAAAAGTAAGGAACAGTACACAAGACCCATCCCCCAAGGAGCTTGGAGTTTATAGATGTTGAGAAAAATAGCAAACTATTATCTGCAAGGAAGACATGGCTAGTCTTACCACAGTGACCTATTTGGTGCAAAACAGGTTATCTAATGAACATTCATCATCAGTTTGTTTTTAAACAGTTTCCCTCCATATACGTCATCCATAGTATGGACAGGAAAAAATTAGAGTTGACTATGTTGTAATCATTCATAATAAGTATCACCTCTCCTTTATTCTTATTATATATTCAACCTCAAAAGGGAGGGAGCAAAGAGAAAGGCTCCTAACTCCTCATATGCTGCCACCTTAAGAAGTTCATAAATGTAAACTCACACATGTTGCCTTATCGGTCTTTGACAGACATCCTATGGGGTCGAGGTAAAGGCATTAAGGAGTTTCTAGCATTCTTTTCTTCCTCTATAAACTTCTTTCATAAAAAGTGTCCAACAGTACGAAAGTCTATTTCCTTTAAGAGAACAATACTGAAAGTCAAATGAAATCTGCTGGAACAGAGGTTACCCAGATGACTTTTGTCCCTTGAAATTCAACCCTGGTTCAAGTCCAGTGAAGAGAATGGTCTATTCCCACACCAGTGGGAAATGCAAGGAGGTAGAGCTAGCAAGGAATGAGCTTGAGCTGCAGAGAGCTTACTTCTCTGTCCTATCCTCAGTAGCAAGGATTTATTGGATTCTGTTTAAACATGCAGGTACAGACATACATTTTTTTTTAATCTTGGAAATTAAGTTTGATAGCCTCAAATAAAGAGGCCAAAAGATGAATCATAAAATAAAGTTAAGGATATTTTCTCAAAAATAGAAAAAAGAAAAATACAGGTATTCTAATCCAACTAAGTCTTTTCACAGGTAAAGTTTCTGCAGCTGAGCAAATTCTTGTAATGTACCCAACACTGTTACAGCAAGACCAGATCCCGAATTTCAGCCTTCATCACAGCGTCCTTCTAATGCAATCTGCTTCTCTCCATGATTTTTAAAAAGTCCTCGATTTTACTCTACTTCAATTTTATTATTTACAGACAACAAATCTTTATGAGTGCCCTATTTTTTTCACAAAGAACTCTATTGTCGCTATGTTTTCTAAAGAGTGAAGAAGTCATTGCTCTGTACACCCTAAACTGATACACTATTATTTTGCCAATTATATTTCGATAAAATTGGGAAAAAGTCAAAGAGGCAAAAACATGCAATAAATAAACAAATGCTCATCTGTATCTCTTTCCAAATAAAAAGGGGTGAAAAGTCAGGGCCTCAGCAGGAGGAAGAAAATAAAAGAACTCATCTATGCCTAAGTAGTCAGGGGTTAAAGTCACTCTGAACTACTTATCTGTAAACTGAGAAACATGAATCCTATACAGAGAAGTTAAGAGAAAACTCATTTCTCCTACAGATGCAGGACACTTTTCCAATTCACAAGGGGAAACAAAAGTATGTAAGTACAGACTTGTCAGGATTTCTGTTCCTTTGTTTCAGCTGATAATTACAAACAGAAATTATTGAAATGCTTGCCCTACACCTTAAAAAAATACCTCAGAAGGGGGTGCCTCTGTGGCTCAGTTGGTTGAGCATCTGACTCCTGATTTCAGTTCAGGTCATGAACTCAGGGTCCTGAGATCCAGCCCCATGTCGGGCTCTGCACTTAGAGTCTCCTTGTCCCTCTCCCTCTTCTCCCGACTCAAACTCACTCTCTCTCTCTCTCTCTCTCTCTCTCTCTAATAAATAAAATCTTTAAAAAAATACTTCAGAAGTATTTTAGAAAAGACTCAAGTGTTTCACATTTATCCAGGTAATCAAAAGCTAAAAGAAAGAAGAGCAAAATGTTCGCAGGCAATGTGAGAATGGCTCAAGATAATGAAGAATTTACACCCAATTTTGGTGGGGTTTTTTCATTTTTCACACATTCAGTTAATATTTGCTGACCTTTGTTATCTATTTGTTATATTGACATTTGATATCTATTTGCTAAGAAATCAATAGCATGACATAATGGGCCACACTCCAGTATCTTGGGGTCAAAATACCTCTGTTTCAAATTCCAGTTCAGCCACAAATACGAGAAACTGAGAAAATTGCAAAATCTGAGTGCGGGCAGTGCTGATTTTAAGTTTACAAAAGGATTACAGTTGTTTCTTAAGGATGTAGTAAGGATTAAGTAATGGTGTGTCAGAACTGCTAGGCTCTGTGCATGAACTACAGAAGATACCCTGGGGTTATTAGCTTCCTTTGGGCAATGTAACCCTCTCCATTCCCTACCAGGGCAGTAAGATTATCTCGCCATTGACTGGGCTTTAGTTTTCACATTTAACCTCCCCCCTCTCTTACCTATACACACAGGCATGCATTACTGATTCTAAGAGGTTTTTTTAGCATGACCTATGCTATAGCAAATTAATCCATGCCATCCTTGCTGAGGGTTTTGAAAAATGGGTTCCAGCTTTAAGATTACTTCAACACATTTATTTTGTCTGTAGTCAATTTTGCCATTCTAAGTATTCAGAGATTACTGGGCAATCTGGCCAAATAGAGGTAGTGAGGCAAAGAGGAAGGACAATGTCTGAAACCAGTTGCACCAGAATGTTTCCTGTGGATCTTCAAGGCTTGGAGCCTCGGAGGCAGCTCCCCAGAGAAAGCCTCTGGATTTGTTTTCTGGACAGGCTTCCTCTCTGCCCACATTCTGCCCATTCTCCCAGCCTCTGGGAGTTAAAGAGTGTCACTGCTGACACCCTCTAAGACTGAGCAGAGGAGGTGTCCTGTTTTCGTAAATAACTGAATTCAAAGTGAAGCTCTACACTGCTTTAATTGACCTTTACCTTCTAAAATGCTAAAACAATGAGGTGAAAGCATTCAAGCACCATCTGCTCCACAAATAAACAAATAGACTTCAAGTCTACAGAAGTTACTAAAAACGAAGAGTAATGAATTGCACAGCTTCAGCATCTATGTATTCTGGGGATGATTTTTTCACCGAGGTCTTCCCTTACATTTGGGTAACATATTTCATTTTGTTTTTCCACTCTCCTACCTTCTGCAAAATTCCATTTTATGGTGCCCCTAGTTTCTGCTATTACTATTGGAGGAAGGAAATAATAATGACTATACTGCAAAAGAACAGTCAAGGTCCTGAAGGATAAGAAATAATCAGAATTCTTATATTGCTGTTTTTTTCTATTTAATCTATTGCTCCTTTTAAAATTCTTTCCATCTTCACCCTTTGTCCTCTAGTTCAAATTCTTACATTTAGAATTTGAGGTCTTATTCCATTGGTGAGCATAAATTTTATCTCATGACTTCCCAATTCAGAATCTCTTTTCTAACCACTTCAACCATTCTTTCTTTTGCCTAAATTTCTGTTTTTCTTGTCATTCAATACTCCAGAACTTTAAAAAAAAAATGTACTTCATTTTGAAGGTCTTTCAGGGAAAATGCATATAGCATACTGTTTTGTTTTTAAATTAATCTTATCTTCATGATACATAACTGTACACACAAGTGTTATTTACCTTGTTACCTTGCAGTTAAAAAAATCGGGGCACAGGAAGATTGACACTGCCCACTTCGATATCAAAGTTTGATAAACAGAAGTGGGGAGAAGCCATATGGAGAGAGATGGAGAGAGCCCTGTTGGAAGGAAAAGGCACTACTATGCAGGGGGATACACAGGCTTGGCAAGGAGAATATGGCACCAGCGCCAAGTGGAGGCGGTAATATGTGTTGTAATGCTTACCATTGTCAATGGTAAATTGACCGTACCAGTATCTGTCAGAGGTGGAATGTTCACCTTAAACTAAACACTACCAGTTATGCACTTATGACATGAATAAATAAATCACAAGGACCCTACAGAGAATTACCAACACTAGGCCAATTCTCTGAAGTAGTAGCATACTGTGTTTGAGGGAACATACATGTCCTTTTTATTTCAACAATAGAGTGATGCCCAGCACTTTGAAGGAGCAGAGAGGAAAGAATGATGCATTCTGCCTGGTGTATCAGAAAGCTCGACACGTTTGCCAAGAGTTAAAACACTAATGAGGGGCGCCTGGGTGGCTCAGTGGGTTAAAGCCGCTGCCTTCGGCTCAGGTCATGATCC
Source organism: Ailurus styani (assembly GCA_002007465.1). Taxonomy (NCBI): domain Eukaryota; kingdom Metazoa; phylum Chordata; class Mammalia; order Carnivora; family Ailuridae; genus Ailurus; species Ailurus styani. The sequence goes on from LNAC01000007.1 coordinate 9,911,001, forward strand.
CAGGGTCCTGGGATCGAGGCCCGCATCGGGCTCTCCGCTCAGCGGGGAGCCTGCTTCCTCCTCTTTCCTCTCTCTGCCTGCCTCTCTGCCTACTTGTAATCTCTCTCTGTGTCAAATGAATAAATAAAATCTTTAAAAAAAAAAAACACTAATGAGGATGGGGAACTAAGAAAGAGGAGAAGCATGAGTAAAGGAACTGAGATGTGAAAAGGTTCAGTGTGCCCATGGTCCTGTGGGATCAAGTCCCATGGAGAGAAGCTTGTGAAGATCAGGCTGGAAAGGGAGCCTGGGGCAGGCCTTAAGGACCTCACTAGGGTTTTGACTTCTTCCTTCAACGAGGAAGGGACAGCAAAGCTTTTGAAACAGAGATGTCACAACTCATATGAAAGCCTGAAACAGGAAAGTGGCAGAGGAAATCATGCTTTCATTCACTTATCCATTTGTTCAAAAATATCCATTTTGTATAAAATATAGTAAATACTGGAATACAGAGTTAAGACAAACAAAAAACCACTCAGGCATAGTCCCTGCACTGATGAAAGTTGCAAACTAGCAAGGGTAATAGTCATTAAATAATTACAAAAATTTAAATACAAATGTTAATATCTCATTGGGAAGCTATAAGGAAGAAATGGTAGTTTTAGGATCTTTTTCCAGTAATAATTTTCTGAAGTGATAGAGGATAGTATTAAAGGCTCCTTCTGAAATAGTAATGGAGGAAGAAAGGTAACTTCAGATGGTGTATTCAAATCTAAGTCCATGCCAATGGCTCTGAAATGTAGTTCTCAGACTAACAGCATTGACATCACCTGGGAACTCACTTATGTAAAGTGTGGGGCCCCACACAGGACCTACTAAATCAGAAACTCTGGAGGTGGACCCAGGAACCGGTTTGCTAAAACCTCCAGGTAATTCTGGTTCATTAAAGTTTGAGAGACTTGCTTAATACGCACACACACACACACACACCATCTCATTTTGGCTGTTGGTTATGTTTAGCAGAAAAGTTCTCAAGGTTACTACCTCTGTTTGTCCACAGGGTTCTTTCATCTATGTATTAAACATGTGTCGAGTGTCTATAGTATGCCTAATAATGTGTAATGTTGGGAGGGATGGAGACTAAGGCATACAATATTGTCCCTAACAACCAGCAACTTTCATCTCGTTAAGAAGTCAATGTAGGGCACCTGGGTGGCTCAGTCAGTTAAGTGCCTGACTTCTCAGGTCATGATCTCAGAGCCCTACAATGGAGCCCTGCGTTGGGATCCACATTCAGTGGAGAGTCTACTTGTCCCTCTCCCTCTGACTTCCCTCTGCTTGTGCTCACTTTCTCTCTCTCAAATAAATAAAATCTTAAAAGAAAAAAAAGTCAATGGGGGCACCTGGGTGGCTCAGTGGGTTAAGCCTCTGCCTTTGGCTCAGGTCATGGTCTCAGGGTCCTGGGATCGAGTCCCACATCGGGCTCTCTGCTCAGCGGGGAGCCTGCTTCCCCCCTCCCCCTCACTTCTGCCTGCCTCTCTCTGCCTCTTTGTGATCTCTGTCAAATAAATAAAAGAAAAATTTAAAAAAAAAGAAAAAAGTCAACGGATACATTTGAAAAGCTAAACAAGCACACAAGTGTTCCTGTATAAGGCACGTTAGATTAGAATCTAAGGACTAAATAAGCAGTAAGGGGTACCAAGTGCCAAGCATGAAGAAACACCTGAAAGCAGGCACTGGACCTATGATAACCAAACTTCAAAAGGGAAAAGTTTGAACCTTGATAGGAACTTTCAGTGAGGCACAGGGAAACCTCTAATTTGTAAACTCGGCTGGGCTTCCAAAGTGGTTTAACGCCATAGGAAAGTGAGTAAATTACCCTTAGGTAAATAAGTAACTGCCAAAAGAGGGAATGTTTTTGACCTGGACCCAAGGGTATGGCAGTGTGGTCTGCATGTTTAGCACCCGCAGCAATGCGACTGAAGGTCAGTCAAGTGCCGTTTTAATAATGCTTTATATAGCCAACGCTACCAGCAGTTACCAAAATGCCTCCCAAGACGCATTTATAAGTAAAATGTTCCAGTTCTAAATCATTCCACAGCATTTACTTAAGGGGCTTAGTGGCCCCTCTGCGTTCACCGTTCCCAGAGACGGCATGCGGGAAAGACAGAGCAATTAGGGCGCGTCGGTTCTCTGTGAGTACGCACCTCGTGCAAGATACGCCATCAAGCTCGAAACGATTTAATGCGCTACTAAATAAAAACGTCACTTTTCGTTTTTCCCTCGCAAGGAAGAGGCTCCCGCGGTTACGCTGGTAACCAAGGTAAACCACCCTCCAGGACGTAGCACTCTCGGCCTGTACTGGCCTCCTAGGGCTCGGGACAGGACCCCCACCCGAGCGTGGGCGTACCGGTAGGGACAGAGCCCAGCGGTGGCGGGAGCTTATCAACCCACAATCGCGGCTAAAAAGTGTCTCGGGATACCACTTGGCGGAGAGCGGGCAGTAAGGGCGGCACAAGGTCTCCTAAGAGTTTGAAAGTGGAAATCCTCCAACCCGGACGCCTGCGCCCCAAGAGCGCGCGACGGGCAAGATGCCCCGGCGAGCGCTCCGGTCCGGGTTCCCCTTCCTCCCCAAATGAGGGAGGCCAGGGAGACGGCACGGTATCCCACCCCCGCGACGCCGAGCATCCGCCCCCTGCACGGCGACCTGGCGCGGACCCGTAGCTAACCGGCCCCGGAACCCACAGCGCGGGGCGCAACCCTGTCCCCTGCCGCCGGCGCCCTTGCCCGTCCCCCGACCGGCGCGCCCTCCCGGAAGGCTGCCGGCGAGGCGGAGATGCGAGCCGGGAGGACGCATGCCCCGGAGGACGCGAGCGAGCCCTGAAGGGCGCGGCGCCGCCACCAGACGCCCTCCCGCCCCCTGTCAGCCTCTCCGCGTGCTTCTACACCTGGTCTCGCCCGGCCGGGGGAAGCGGCGGCAGACGCGCGCAAAGGCAGTCACCCGAAGGGGCAACGAGGCGGGGCAGGCGTCGCCGCGTCACGGATGCTAACTCCCGGGTTGGGGCGGGTGGGTGCAGTCAGGGGAGAGAACGCGGGCGCCGCGCGCGGCCTTCTTCGCTGGCACTTTACCTTGGACCAGGCGCCCCCGATGAGGCGGGCGGAGGCGCCGAGCGGGGACCAGGCGGAGAGGAGTTTCAGAGCCGCCATGTTCCGGGCCGGGCGCGGAGGAGGCGACGGGCTGGGGCGCGCGCCTGAGGGTGTGGGAGCGAGGCCGGGCCGCAGCCGCGTCTACGCCAAGGGAGGGAAGGGAAGGCGCTCGAGGGGCGGGCTGGAGGCTCGACCGCGCCTGGATGACGTCCTCCCCTCCCTCGCCCACTGAGGCTGCAGGTTTAGAGAGACGCGAGGCTGGGAGGGGCCCGGCGGGAGCGGGAGCCGGTGGCAGCCGCGGCGGATGGCGGGGGGGGAAGCGCCCCAGCCCTGCGGCGGCCGAGTCCTCTCCCCGCGCGTTCCAGGCGGCTGCGTCTGCACGCACTTGCCGCTGCAGCCCCTAGTCAGTCCGTGAGCTCCGAGGGGCCGCGGGAGGCGGCTTTCCCCAAGGTCTGGGGTAAGGGTTGGCCTAGCATTCGGGCGGCGGAGGGTCTGTCTCGGAGCCTGTTGCTTTTCCGAGACGGTGCCTGGCACCTGTGCGGGCTGCGAACGGGGTAGCCCCTCGAGGTCGCCTACTTCCCTTACCGCGCCCGGACGGCGTTCCCATTTCTTCCATTTCTCAGTCCCCTCGCCCCGCACTTGACCCTGACTTGGGTGAAGTAAGTTTGCCTTAAGAACCTGCCACAAGCCATCTGCTATTAGGTGTGGCCAGGGAGGCCCGGTCAACATTGTACCTGGACAAGAGAGACCAGGTTAGGACTGGGCCTCTGGGACTGTCTCTTCCTTCTTTCCCTTCTTCCCCATCATCCAAGTCTCTATTTTTCAGGATTTTACTGGCACCTGAGTCCCCAAAACGCCAGAGATTATTCACCAGTTGTAAACATGCAGGTGTGTATATCCCTTTGTCCCAGGGCAAGTTACAATAACTTTACTAAGCTTCAGTGCCCTTATCCGAAAATTTTATTTTTATAAAGATTTTATTTATTTGACAGAGACACAGCGAGAGAGGGAACACAAGAAGGGGGGGTGGGAGAGGGAGAAACAGGCTTCCCACGAAGCAGGGAGCTGGAGGTGGGGCTCCATCCCAGGACCCCGGGATCATGACCCAAGCCAGGCAGAAACTTAAGGACTGAGCCATCCAGGCACCTCCTCATCTGAAAATTTTAAATCTCAGAACTGTCTAAGATTTACATGAGATAATTCATGGGAAGCTTCTGGCTCCATTATAAACAATAAATGTTAGGCATTATTCAAGTTGCAGTCCTGAATTGGTATGGCACATACTTTCTCTCAAAGCGTTATCCTTTGATCAACCCCTTGAGGACATGAGCCAAGTCTGATTTCTTCAGAAGTATCCTCTGCACTTAGCAGACTGGAAGGACCAAGTGGAAACTCAGTAAAGGTTTTATTTTATTAAGTGCTGACCAAGTTCTGGGAATATGGGTGTCAGTTTTGAACCAAAGCAAAGCACACAAGGAAATTAAATGAGACCTTAGCTTCCTTAGCAAGTACACCTAATGCAATGAACAATCACGATCCAGTTTCAAGTCTGTCCATGAAAGCATTTGCCCTTTTATTGTATTCTTTTAGCTCTTTTCCCCTCATGAATATTATTATTTTAATCTAAATCAATGAGGGAATAGGCTACCAAGTTAGACTATCCAATTACATTAGGAGAAATTAACTTAGTAATGTTCTATATTTTCAACACATCTTAAGAATTTGGATAGAGGTGAAACTCAGGTATTAGAACGCAAGTCCCATTACTAGTCCTAATACAGCATATAACAGCTACTGTGCTATAGCTTACAGGATGTGAAAAATCTAGCATTCACACTTGGGTCTGCTTTTCCACTTTCGCCCTTGCAGAGGGCATATGAAATGGAAAACAACTTTGCCAACTTTGTCTAACTGTGGTCATATGACTCACTCTTCTTGGCTGGTCTCTTACTTCTGGCTAAATTAAAGACACACATTTCAAGTCTTGTACTCTGTGTGACTCCAATTCTTGCAGAAAAAAATCAGCCTCACTACTCTATGGTCAAGACACTGTACTGTTTTTTTATAGCTCTATGGCTGTGTTTTATACATTTTAGATAAAATAGGAGTAACTTGAACAAATTACAGAAGAGTTCTTCTGTACAGATTTCCCTCCTGGTTCCACAAAGCCATTTCAATTTTAGTCTGTGTAAAAAGCTATATTTTTGAATATCTGAATTTTTTCTGAACTAATAAGAATAGTTCCCCCTTGCTTCAAAAGACAGTTTGTGGTAAATATATTCTGGAAGCTTTTCTTTGTGTAATCTTGTACAGCTTCATTTACACATTCTTAAAAATTGAAAGAATTGAATTCAAAGCTTTTAAACAAAAGGTCTGATTCCAGAGATGCATTGAGAAAAGTTTATTTTGTATTACATCATTTTATATATATGTATATCATGTGTTATATATATGCACATTAATTTGTGTATGTGTATATATGTGTATATATATACATATATAAAATGTATGTATATATACATATACATATATGTATTCTCTGTCAAATGAATATAGTTTGTCAAAGTTAGATTGTAAATCATCATTCTCTGCTTGAGAGATTTTTGTTTAAATTATCCTAAGATACCCTTTATTAGCATCATCTCTCATTACTGAAAGATAAGACATCCTGCCCTCACATTTGATGGAGTATTTACTCCTCCATGCTGTTAAACAGGGGCGTCTGAAGACTTGTTTTTCAAAGGTTGTTTGACTGACTTAACTAGTAATGGGAATTTTTACTAAGTCATTTGAGTCAGTTAAAAGAAAATATGCATGCTTCATTGTATATAATGGTTTGTTAACGTACAAAAAACAAATCCCTTCAGAGAAATAATTTTCCTGTAGTGGATTTGAAAGACATATGTTTGAAATTTTACATAAATGTGTAAATGTATGGCTTTACAATGCAAATCATCTCCTAATTTACTTCTTTTGTGTTATTTTCACAGATTCTTTGAAGCAGTGCCTTGTAGTAACTAATGTGCATTTAATATTCAATGGATAAAAAGTAAGTTAAAATTTACTTACAATGTAGGGGAAGAAAAAGTAAAATAAATACATGAGATGTTTGGAGAGGGTTCAACTCCAAGAATGAAAATGAAAATTATGTTAAGGCGCTAAGGAAACTTACAGGAGTAAAACACACTAGAGCGATTTTGTATGCATTCAAGTCTGATTGTTACTTTTGCTTAAAAACCCTCAGTAGTTTTCCCCACTGCCTTTAAGATCCAAAGTTCAGGGGCACCTGGGTGGCTCAGTTGGTTAAGCCTCTGGCTTTGGCTCTGGCGGTGATCCCAGGGTCCTGGGATTGAGCCCTGCGTTGGGCTCCCTGCTCAGGAGGGAGACCATTTCTCCCTCTCCCGTTCCTCCGCTTGTGCGCACTCTCTCTGAAATAAATAAATAAAATATTTAAAAACAAAAAAACACAGAGAGATTCAAAGTTCAAGCTTCCTACCCTGGCATAGAAGGGGATCATCTCTTCTGGTTTTCCTTCCCCCTGCATTATTTGCTTTATATTTCAAGTTATTCAGCATTTGCCTCTTGACTTCCACAGGATGAATTCACACAACAAACATTGGTAGCAAAAGGTAAAGAACATGGACTCTGTGTGTAGCTAGGCTGCCTGGGTTCAGATACCAGCTCTGCTATTCTCAAACTACGTGGGTCACAGTGGTTATGAGATAAAAAAGAGCCATGGAATGCAAGATGTAAGGTCATGTCCAGACCAGTGTCTGCTTGCAGTATTCAGGTGCTAGCAGGTTATACCTTGCGAACTTAACTATTTCTCAGATGCTTTCTGTATTTTCATAAACTGGAGAATACCAGGCAGGATTCAAACCCTGGACTATATGGCATTAAAAATTACTTTTATCTTTACGCCTCCCTCTTTTATGAGATGTCTTTGAAGCAGACCCAATACCCACGTTTCCCTCATTCTGCCCAAGTGCCCAACTTCAGTTTCAGTTTCTCTTATCTCTTTGATTGCAGTCACTTCCTAGATAAACTTCCTTTCCCTCTCAGAGTTAACCACCTCTTAAATGATCATTTCCAATACAGCTCTGGTCTTCTCACACACACTCCTGAACTTCTCAGGAATCCTCATAGGCTATAAATTAAAGTCCAACATCCATTTATAGCCATCTCTCTAATCCAGGCTCAGGAAACCATATAACCTTAACAACTTTATAGAAGTACTTCAGAGGTTCCACAAATATTATTTTTTGAAATTAAATCTTAAATTACATTTGAGCTACTCTTTCAATTCTAACAAAGCAGTAGCATGTACACTCAATGGTGAATTATCTCTGATTTCAACATACTAAAGGTTACCAGATTGCAATTAGGAGGCAGACCTTAGAATAAATTTTCCCTATCCTTTCAATGCCTGTGCTTGAACTTAAAAAATGAATCAGTGATGACGAAGGTTGAGGCTCTGTACTTAGCTTTTTATCATTTTCACTTTTGCATGTCGACTCAAATAATTTTGTATAGATGTATAATACTTGGATGCCCTGCTCAGACAGATCTACTGCCTAGCATTATTTCTCATTAGAGCATAGTAGTTTTTCAACAAGAGCACCTGAAACACTTCATGATAATGTTGTACTATGGATAGCATTAGAAGTTGCCTTCAATTTTAGTCACTTAATATATAACATTTGTATATGTAAACAAGAAGTAATCAGTATAATTAGTGATTGACTATTGAAGCAAACACTTTCTGCTACTTTTCTTTTAAGCTTCTGATCTACTTTAATTGAAACATTTTAGGGATGTTAGGGCAAGCTGCAGTATAAATCAGAATTTTCTTAGTATTGGGCACCCAAATAGAAAAACAAAAACAAGAAAACCATCAGGCATAACCCCATGGTTGCAAAGTTTTTGTTCATCAAGAGAGCTTTGTTATCTTCATTATTTATAACAAAAACTATTTCACAATTAAAATGCAAAAATCATAATTAAATTATAAAGTACCACTTTTATAATATTTATAATATTAAAAATATATTTATAAACATAAATATGTAGTATTTATATGTTGTAATATAATATTTTATATTTTATAATATTTGGGTTATAAATACAATTTTATTTGAAAGTGAATGTTTACTAATTATTTGGGTTATAAATGCAATTTTATTTGAAAGAAAACTATGGCTTTAGCTAAATCAGCCCACCTTCTGCTCCCAAGAACTCCCTTGGTACATACCAAGGGCCTTTTGACATGGAGTCTTTGCTCATGCCTTCTTTCCTATTATTAGAATAAAATGCAAAGAGGAGACCAAACTTAAAAATTCCCTTAGCAAACAAACTCATTTAAGCCATGTAAGCAAGACTCTTTAATGAATGTAAGTGATACTTAGGTTATTTCTTATAAATGACTCTGATAATCATAAAATAAACAAGTCATCCTAAAACTGTATAAGATAATCACTTAAAATTTTTATTAAGGTGTAATTGACATATAACATTATATTAGTGTCAGTTATATGACATAATGATCTAGTTAACAGCCATCACCACATATAAATACACTTTTTTTTCTTGTGGTGAGGTCTTAAAAATTACATACAATATAGTATTATTAGTTATAGTCACCACACTGTACATTACATCCCATGATTTATTTATTTTATAACTGGAAGTTTGTAATTTTTGACTCCCTTAACCCATTTTGCCTACTCCCTACCCCCTCTGGCAACCAGAATTCTGTTCTCTATGACTTTGGGGATTTTCGTTTGTTTTTCATTTTTTAGATTCCACATGCAAGCGAGATGATACAGTATTTGTCCTTCACTGTCTGACTTATTTCATTTAGCATAATGGCCTCAAGTTCCCTCCATGTTGTTGTAAATGGCAACAATCTCTTTTTTATGACTGAATTTTGTATATATCCATATACACAGGATGTTTATGTACACATACATATAAAACAACATATCACATTTTCCTTATCCATTCATCCATTGATGAACACATAGATACAGGTTGCTTCCTTGCTTTGGCTATTATAAATTATGCTGTAATGAACATGGAGATGCATATATCTGTTGAGTTAGTGTTTTCATTTCCTTTGAAAAAATACCCAGAAGTAGAATTGCTGGATCACATGATATTTCTATTTTTAATTTTTTGAGGAAACTTCATCCTGCTTTCCACAGTGGCTGTACCAATTCATAACCCACCAGCAATGCTCAAGGTTTCCATTTTTTCTACATCATTGCCAACATTTATTATTTTTTGTCTTTTTGGTAATAGCTGTTCTGACAGGTATTGCTGCCAAGAGATTGTGACACCCTTTATTTCTGTATCATGTTCCATGTTTATTATTTTAGCTGCTCAGTAGAGAAGAATTCAGGGTCACTTGTCCAGCCATAAGGAACCAGTTCATTGCATTACAGTACATCTTTTTGAAAGCTTTATTATGCCACCACTAAAAAGTAAAAATTTTAAGTGTATGTGGAAATGTTTAAGATAATTGTAAAAAGTGGAATTCAAACTGTATTTTATAATGATCACACCTGTGTGTCATATAGTTTCACATAAGGCCAAAAACTGGAAAAGACCACTGAAAAAATGAAAAAAAAAGTACATATAATGAGAGCAGGACTTTAGATATTTTCTGTCATTGTTTAAAATATTGTGTAACTTCTAATTAACTTAATAGCACTATACATATAGTTGTGGTTTTTTTTAAGATTTTATTTATTTATTTGACAGAGAGAGACAGTGAGAGAAGGAGTACAAGCAGAGGGCGTGGGAGAGGGAGAAGCAGTGTGGGGAGCCTGATGCTGGGCTTGATCCCAGGACCCTGGGACCATGACCTGAGCCGAAGGCAGACACTTAAGGACTGAGCCACTCAGGCGCCCCATACATACGGTTTTGATGCGAATTCAAAATACCCATTTCAGGATCTTGAGGTATTTGTAACCCCATATTCTTTGCAGCATTATTCGCAATAGCCAAGATGTGGAAGTAACCTAAATATCCATTCACAGATGAATAGATAAAGAAAATGTGATATTTACATACCTTACAAAAGAAAGAGATGCTGCCATATGTAACAGCATGAATGAACCTGGAGGACATTATGCTAATTGAAGTAAGTCAGCCACAGAAAGACAAATACTGTATGATTCCACTTACATGAGGTATCTCAAAAGAGTCAAATGCATAGAAGCAGAGGGTAGAATGATGGTTGCTAGGGACTCAGGGAGGGTGGATGTGGGAGTTGCTATCTATCCAACAGGTTTAGAGTTTCAGGTATACACAATGAGTAAGTTCTAGAGATCTGCCATACAACACTGTGCATGTAGTTAATAGTACTGCATTGTGCAGTCAAAAATGTGTTAAGAGGGCGCCTGGGTGGCTCAGTGGGTTAAAGCCTCTGCTTTCGGCTCAGGTCATGATCTCAGGGTCCCGGGATCAAGGCCCGCATTGGGCTCTCTGCTCAGCAGGGAGGGAGCCTGCTTCTCCCTCTCTCTCTGCCTGCCTCTCTGCCTCCTTGTGATCTCTCTCCCTCTGTGAAATAAATAAATAAAATCTTTTAAAAAAAAAATGTGTTAAGAGGGTCTATCTCGGGCGCCTGGGTGGCTCAGTGGGTTAAAGCCGCTGCCTTCGGCTCAGGTCATGATCCCAGAGTCCTGGGATCGAGGCCCACATCAGGCTCTCTGCTCAGCAGGGAGCCTGCTTCCTCCTCTCTCCTCTCTCTCTGCCTGCCTCACTGCCTACTTGTGATCTCTCTCTCTCTGTGTCAAATGAATAAATAAAATCTTTAAAAAAAAAAAAAAAAGAGGGTCTATCTCATGTGTTCTTACAAAATATACATGTTTATATAGTTCCTATGTATAATATATGTATTTCATGTGTGTATATATATATACATACACATTTTTGTATATACATACACATGCATACACATGTATATATACATGTATATATGTATGTATATATGTATATATGTATATACATACACATTAATTGGAAATAAATATGTATTTCCAATTTGGTTACTAACTTTGCCTTCTCCAGTCTCAACCTGGGAATCCAGAGGAGCGTTTCAGGAGACTGACGTGTTTCATGTCACACACTAATCGTTCCTGTGGTGGCCCACAGTGGAATGGCAGTGATAATCTTCCTAGGTGTACTTCTCTATAGATGAATGGGGGCGGCAGCCTTCAAAGAAAAGAATCTACATGTTGTTCAGTGAAATAAAGCTATTAAGTTGGAAAATAAATGAATCAACATGATAAACATCTCCCCACTTAAAAATCATTAATGGACACTAGCCAGTTCGTAGTAGTCTTGAGCTGTGACTTGAAACATGGCTACCCTCCAGGCATATCTACACTGTGGGTTTTCTGCCTACCTCAGAGTACCCTGCAGTCCCATTTACTGCTATCTAACGAAATACTTCTGAATGCTAAAAAGAAAGAATGGACAAATATTACTGATGAGTCCTAGAACATAACCAGTCTAAAAGTGTTAAAAGTGCTATTTTACTAGAATGCAGTTAGGAAAGTACTGTGAGGAATTCATAGATATCTTTACCAGGAGATACTACACAGCGGTCAAAAAGAATAAGAGGGATCTACATGTACTTACAGGAGAACTTCACCAGGATATATCTTAAAGAAATCAAGTTGCAGAATAAAATGTATTATGTGATTTCATTTATGTAAAGAGGAATAAACCAAAATTATATATTTGTGGTATTCATATAGAAATTCATAGAAAGATATCTGAAAAAAACCCAAACTTAACAGTGGTTATTCTAAAAGGTTAGAGTAGGAGTCCAAAGTGCAGGCAAATTTATAATTTCCCATCTATATGCATTGCCTTCTTTTAATTTTTACTATATGTAGTTGCATATTATTGTGTACTTTTTAAATTAAGAATCAATAGATGTCCAATAAAATTTCTTAATCTCTTAATTGCGTAGGCCCTGAAATATTAAAAACAATGACACATTTCAGTATCTCTAAGACATTGACAAGTCAAAAAATCAGATTAAAGCCTGGTATGACAGTATGAATCTATGAAAAAAAAATTTCTTTTGTTTATTCATGGATGCCTGGAAGAATATTTATAGAAATTTCAATAGTAGTTTTATTTCAGATGATTTTGACTTTATTCCTTATGCTATTATAATTAATACTCTTATTTCATTGTGGATAAAATGCTACATCACCTCCACTTTATTTTTTAAATATCTATAAATATCTGTTCCTGAAGAGGTGATAAAAACAGTTTTAAAATTTGAAGTCATCAGACATTTATTCTAGAGCAGGTTCTCTTCTATAGAGCAGAAGTATAAGAAAGAATGAGATATATTCCCTTCTTTAAAGGGACTAGAAGTCTAGTTTTGTTTTGTTTTGTTTTTTGTTTGTTTGTTTTATTTGATAGAGTGAGTGAGAAGGAGAAAGAAGGAGCAGGGTAGGGGTAGAGGGAGAAGAAGAAGCAGACTCCCTGCTGAGCAGGGAGCCTGACATGGGGCTCAATCCTAGGACCCCAGGATCATGACCAGAGCCAAAGGCAGATGCTTAACTGGCTGAGCTGCCAGAACGCCTAGAAGTCTAGTTTTTGTAAGAAATATTTGACATTGCTAAGAAAAGAGCTAGAATCTAATGATTTAGAAAAAAGAGAGACATGTTCTGGTCATAATGAAATGAATAAATTAAGAAATAATGTCTTTGTGTTTTAGAATAACCTGTGGCCCTCCTTTCTGACAATAATTGGGTAGGTATGCAATAATAATTGATTTATTTATTGAAAGTCAATCCTAGTAATAATAAAACTAAACTCTCTGCATGTAAGAAATGTAAGAGAAGGCTTATTTTTACATCCTTTTAGTTGAGGGATGGGGCAGGAAGAGGAACAGAAGTATTCCCCATAGCCAGATCTTTCATAAGTGTACCCATCAAATCATGATAAAAGGAAAATCCATCAGGAAAATATTAAAATTATAAATATATATGAAGCTAGCATCAGAGTGCCAAATAAATGGAGTAAACACAGAAACAAAGAAGAGATAGACCATTCAACAATAATAGAGATTCCAGGGTCCCTGGGTGGCTCAGTGGGTTAAAGCCTCTGCTTTCGGCTCAGGTCATGATCTCAGGGTCCTGGGATCGAGGCCCGCATCGGGTTCCCTGCTCAGCGGGGAGCCTGCTTCCTCCTCTCTCTCTCTGCTTGCCTCTCTGCCTACTTGTAATCTCTCTCTCTGTCAAATAAATAAATAAAATCTTAAAAAAAAATAATAGAGATTCTTGGGCACCTGGGTGGCTCAGTGGGTTAAGGCCTCTGCTTTCGGCTCAGGTCATGATCTCAGCGTCCTGGGATCGAGGCCTGCATTGGGCTCTCTGCTCAGCAGGAAACCTGCTTCCTCCTCTCCCTGTCTCTCTGCCTGCCTCTCTGCCTACTTGTAATCTCTCTCTCTGTGTCAAATAAATAAATAAAATCTTAAAAAAAAATAATAGAGATTCCAATATTCAACTTTAAATAATGGATAGTATAACTAGGTAAAAAGATCAATAAACTTATCAATTGATTTTCAACAAAGGTGCCAAGACTATTCAATGGGCAAGAAATAGTCTTTCCAATAACTGGATATCCACATGCAGAATAAAGTTGGACCCTTTCTTCACACTATAAGCAAAAATTAATGCAAAATGGATTAAAGACCTAAATGTAAAATGTGCTAAACTATAAAATCCTTGGAAGACACAGATGAATTTTATGACCTCAGATCTGGTGGGTTCTTAGATATGACACCAAAAACATGAGCAGCAAAAGAAAAGGACACCATTAAGAAAGTGAAAAATGACCCATGGAATAGGAGAAAATATTTGCAAATTATATATCTCATAAATGATTTCTATTTGGAATATAAAAGAACACTTACAAGTCAATAATAAAAATTTTAATGGCCCATTTAAAAATTTACAAAGGATCTGGATAGACATTTCTCCAAAGAAGATACCCAAATGGCCAATAAGTACATGAAAAGATACTCAACACCATTATTCCTTAGGGAAATCCACAGCAAAAACACGATACCACTTAAACCTAGTAGGATGGCTAGAATCAAGAAGTGAAGTAATAACAAATGTTGGCGAGAATGTTAAGAAAATAGAACCCTTACATACTGGTAGGAAAGTAAAATGCAAAACAGTCTGACAGTTCATCAAACAATTAAACATAGAGTTGCCATATGACACAGCAATTCATTTCTTACCCTAAAAAAGTGAAAACATAGGACCACACAAAACTTGTACTGAAATGTTTATAGCAATATTAATTGCCAGAGGTGAAAACAACCCAAGATCCCATCAACTGATGAATAGATAAACAAAATGTGGTAAATCCAAACAATAGAACCTTACTTGGTAAGAAAAAGGAATGAAGTACTGATACATGTTACAGAAATGGATGAACCTTGAACATGTTGTGTAAGCAAATGTAGCTAGTCACAAAAGACCATATATGATTCAATTTTTATGACACACAGCACAAGTATAGGCTGTATCCATTATCACAGAAAGTTCTATTGGACAGCAGTGGTCTGTGCGATGGTAATAAAAAAGCTGGCTGTCCTTTAGGCATGAAGAATTTCTAACAAGTCCTTTAAGAGCTTTCCAGCAAACAATTAGAAGTTGGATTCTTAAATGAATCTGGAATGTAAGCAGATTTGACTTCAGAAAGGAGAAGGTGATGTGATAAAAACACAAAAAGATTCGAATCTGCCACACTGCTAGCTCTGAAGACAGATGAAAGGGCCATGAGTTAGGGAATGTAAAAAATGCAGCTCTAGATGGTGGAAAAAAACAGGAAATGGATTCTTCCCTAGAACTGCTAGAGGCAGTATGCCCTGTTGACACCTGCTGAAACTGATTTTGGAATTCTGACCTCCAGAGCCATAAGGAAATACATCTGTGTTGTTTTAAGCCACTGATTTTTGTGGCAATCTGTGACAAACAAACAAAAACCTAATGGAGGCCTTAGCCAAGTTTCCTTGCCTTCTCTAGCTTCTAGAGGCTACTCACATTCCTTTGTTCATCACCCCCTTTCTCCATCTCCAAAGTTGGCAAAGGTGAGTCAAGTTCTCATCTGGCATCACTCTGACTTGTGCCTCCCTCTTCTACTTTTGACCCTTATGATTATAGTGGGATCACCCAGATAATCCAGGCTAACATCCCTATTTTAAATTCAGCTGATTAGCAGTCTCAATTCCATCTGCAACCTTAATTTTCCTTTGCCATGTAAGGTAACATTCACAGGTTCTAGAAATTAGGATGTGGATGTGTTTGTGGGACCGTTGCTCTATCTACCACAATGGGTCAATTATCCTCTTAATAAAATTGAAGATATTGATCAAAACTTTGGTTGGATAGTTGCTCACCTCTCCCTGGAAAGGAAAGGAAGTAAAATATTCAGAATTTTGTGTGTTTGGATGGAACTGGAATGGGGCTGAGTGAATAGGATTCAAGAATGATTCCAAGACAGGAACTGGGGGATCACAGATGGGGTAGGAAATGATAATCCCAGGTTTGGACATTTTAAATTTGAAATACCTGTGACATTTACAGCTGAAATGCCAGTAAGCAATTTCATATAACAGTATATGGAATTATGAAGCCCAATGAAGATGTTTAGGTTGGAGATAAGATAGATTTGGGTGTCATTTGTATACATTGTATACATGGTAGCCACATCATGAGAGTGAGAAATATTAAACAGAGCAGAAAGGATGTGAGAAGTAAGAAGAGGAGATGGTGTTCGAACCCAGGTCTCTCATAGTCTGAAGACACAGTTGGTAACTAGTGTGGTGTACAGCATCCTCAAAAGACCAGTAATAAATCAGCTGAGGTTTTGGAAAGGGGAGAGATGGGGAAGAAGGCAAGGCGGTGGCACATGTGTGGAATGATCAGAGATCTAGGAGCCAAGAGAAGGGAGGTTTTATTTTATTTTATTTTATTTTATTTTATTTATTTTTTTTTGAGAAGGGAGGTTTTAATCTCTACTCTGCCACTCGGTGGTTGTGCAAACTTAAGCAAGTCATTTAACTTTTTCTGAGCTTCAGGTTTTTACCTATGAAACATGGAAAATAGGGCACCTGGGTGGCTCAGTAGGTTAAAGCCTCTGCTTTCGGCTCAGGTCATGATCTCAGCGTCCTGGGATCGAGGCCCGCATCGGGCTCCCTGCTCGGTGGGGAGCCTGCTTCCTCCTCTCTCTCTGCCTGCCTCTCTGCGTACTTGTAATCTCTCTGTGTCAAATAAATAAATAAAATCTTTTAAAAAAATGAAACATGGAAAGTAATATTTATATCTACGTGCTTCACTGAGTTGTTGACATAAGTTGTTAGAGATAAGGTGCAGGAATTCTCTGGGAAGTTAAAAGTGCTACACAAATATAATTTATTTGAAGAGTAAAGTAATTCCTTTTTTTCTTTTTCTTTTTTTTTTTTAAAGATTTTTATTTATTCATTTGAGACACAGAGAAAGAATAAGCTGGGAGAGGGGGCAGAGGTTGAGGGAGAAGCAAGCTCCTCTCTGAGCAGGGAGCCTGATGTGGGGCTCGATCCAAGGACCCTGAGATCATGACCTGAGCAGAAAGCAGACGCTTAACTGACTGAGCCACCCAGGCACTCCAAGTAATTCTTTTCTGATACCACTACCACTCTGACTTACTATGTGAGCTGTAAGTCATGCTGTAAGGACCAAAATGTGTTTTTGCCTCAGAATCTGAATTTGACAAAAATTACTTATATAACATCATATATACACTTAAGATATATTATGCGGGATATATGTACAGGTATGGTGGAGGGGGTTTGGTAAGACTGAGAAAAACAATAGAGACTATCTGCATAATACCACTGGTGTTAAACTATAAATGTGCTCAGATTAACTGAACAAGGGTGTATTGGCCCTTTGGATAATTTTCTGTTAGGGACTTAAAGAATCCGAAGTTTGTAATCTTCTGTATCTACTTAGGAAAACTGGTTAAACCTCATTGGGAATAAGAATAAAGGATTGATAAAGACCTGGAGGGCCAGGTGGGACAGGAATGAGGAAGGAAAAGCCAGACAGAAGAGGTTGTTTAAAACCATGGTATGGCATCACCTAGACCTCCTGTGCATCTGTTGGTTTTGAAAGAGCAAGATTTTCTTTCTGGCAGTGGCCTCAATCTCTCTGCTTTTCAGATTATCGTAAGCGTGGCAAAGGGATTAGGGACCATACAACAGTGAACATTTGTGTTTTTGCTGCTCGGTAGCCTCCAACCACCCTTTTCTCAGTACCGACAGTTTTTAAAATAAGACTTCCTTTCTTTGTTTTCAGGTCCAATAGTTTGGCAGGGAGGGATGAACCCACCTGCTCCAACGGAGAGTGATGCCCTGGGGACAGTAATGGGCTCAGGGATGAACAGCTGATCAAATTCAGGCACGTGAGGACCAGGCTCTTAGATTTTTAGGAGATAAGGCTCTTCTTTTTTTTTTTTTTTAAGATTTTATTTATTTATTTGACAGAGAGAGACACAATGAGAGAGGGAACACAAGCAGGGGGAGTGGGAGAGGAAGAAGCAGGCCTCCCACAGAGCAGGGAGCCTGATGTGAGGCTCGATCCCAGGACCCTGGGATCATGACCTGAGCCGAAGGCAGCTGCTTAATGACTGAGCCACCCAGGCGCCCCGAGGCTCTTCTTTTTGACCGGTTTCTAATTTAAAGTTGGGAGCCCAATGCTGCTGGCAGCCTTTTGCCACTATTCATACCACCTGTTTGAAAATGGAGCCAACAGGGCGCCTGGGTGGCTCAGTTGGTTAAGCGCCTGTCTCCGGCTTGGGTCATGATCCCAGAGTTGTGGGATGGAGCCCCGAATCAAGCCCCCTGCTCAGCAGAGAGCGTGCTCCTCCTCCTCCCTCTGCCTGTCACACCCCTGCTTGTGCTCTCTATCTCTCTGTCAAATAAATAAATAAAATCTTAAAAAAAAAAAAACAAGAAAGAGAAGAAAATGGAGCCAACAGAGAGGCAAGGGCAATAGGCAGTTCGAGAGAGACCTGGTTCTAATGCCTTTATTTGGGCCTCTGTTTTTTCAGTTACATCATTCAACAAATTGGTTTTTTTTTTTTCCTGTTTTTAGCTCATGCCATTTTAGGTCTCATTTCTTATCAGTTACAACAGAAAAGCTTCCAGTTGATTGTAGCAGTGTTGGAAAATATCCATTCTCCTCTCTTTCCAGAGTAATGGAACTGTGGTGACCAACTGTTTAACACTGAAAATCCTGTGTCTCATGGAAGCCCTAAATTCCAGACAAACCAGGATCATTGGTTACTCTAGAAGGGTCATGGGCTGCTGGGAATAAAGCCTACATTTTCTAGCTTCTTATACTCCAGTACAGCCATATGATTAAGTTCTGGCCAGTTGGATATAAGTGGAAATGGTCAATGCAGCTTCCAGGAAATGCCCTTAAAAGGAAGGAATGATCTGCCTTTCTTTTTTTCTACTGGCTGGAATATGAATATAATGGCTAGTCTTTCACAAACCCCCCCCCACCCCCAGATCAAGAGGTGATTTCCTTCCTGAAGAAGGAAACACGTGTGGCAGAGCAACGAGATGGAGGAAATCTGGCACCTTGACACCATCGAGTGCTTATACAACTCTGGACTGAAAACTTCTAGATTTCTTGAATCTGAGAGAGCAATAAGCATCTATCTTAAGCCTCTGTGGTTTTGTCTATAACTCACAATTAATTCTAATTCACTGATACAATGTCTAATTGAAAAAAAGCCCTTTCTGGATCGCCTAGGTGGCTCAGTCATTTAAGCGTCTGCCTTTGGCTTGGGTCATGATCTCAGGGTCCTGGGATCGAGACTCTCCACTGAGCAGTGAGTCTGTTTCTCCCTCTCCCTCTGTGATCTCTCTTGCTTTCACTCTCTCTCAAATAAAATAAAATCTTAAAAAAAAAAAAAAAGAAAAGGAAAAAAGCCCTTTGTAATGTGTGCCTCTCCAAACATTACACTGGCCGTAAATTCACTTACCAAACTCAACTCTCTAGTATGGTCACAATTTCAACATGAGAAAATGCTCACCATTATAAATATAAGTCATCAATTAGGGTGTTACCATCAGAGATCACAGAAGTAATGGGACTTATTTATGATTCATGTTAGTACTTGACATTTTTGCTTGTCTTGTTGACATCCACTCCTCCTAACAGAACCCTAATTTTGTACAGGTTTTCATTTCTACCCTTCTTCAACGCACTTCTCATAAGTTCAGAAATAGAAATAGTGATAATTTTATGTGTCAGCCTAAATAGGCTAGAGTATTCAGGTATCAAATCAAGTACTAACCTAGGTGTTGCTGTGAAGTATTTTGTAGATGTGATCAACAACTAATCAGTTGACGTTAAAAGAGATTATCTTTGTGATAGATTTGTAGGTGTAGATTCCCTCCCCCCCACCATTGGTTCTGTTTCTCTGGAGAACGCTGACTGATACAGACCTAGTCAGTATAAGAATAATTTTAACCCTGTGTCAGTAATTGGTTCTGGATCAGGCATGTGACCAGATTGAACCAATGAAATGTGAGGAAATGTTTGATCTGGAATTCTGGAAGAGTTCTTCCTTATAATTCTGTGAGAGCTTTCAGTAGTAACTGCCTTTCTCTTCCTCTGATGGTAATTTCCTTAGATTTGAGGCCTGTAATGGCTGCAGCCTTTTCACAGTCAGGCTGAGGATAAAGCCAACATACAAAAAAGGCAGAGCCAAGAGACTTGCAGAGAAATGGAGTTGGTCTGCTGATTTAAGTCAGCACTGAAGCCTGCCCTACCTCTGGGATTTTTATTTTCCAAATCCTGTATTTCCTCACTGTACAACCTACAACATAAGTTGTAGTTGATTTTTCTGAGAACTACAGTAAAAATTATTCTACCTAATAGTGCATGGGTGGCTCAGTCGGTTAAGCATTCCACTCATGATTCTGGCTCAGGTCATGACCTCATGGTCGGGAGAATGACCCCCCACATCTGGCTCTGTGCTGTGTGCGGAGCCTACTTAAGGTTCTTTCTCTCCCTCTCCATTTGCCCCTCTCCCTCCACAGTGTCCCTCTCTCTTTCTCCCTAAAAAAAAAAAAAAAAGACAAAGTCTACCATCTTTAACATGACATCAGAAGCCTTGCTTGATATGCCCTTACGAACATATACCCATTCTGTACTTTTTTGTGTGTGTGTGCAACAGAAACTGACTCTAATTAGTTTCAGGATAAAGATATGGGAAAATATCAAGGAAAAGTTGAGCAACCAAGATTTAGGGAGCCAAAGAAACCAAGTCCTCCCATAAGAACCTCTGTAGCAGCAGGTGGGTTTCTCCCCGGAGCACTGACATTAGTATGATTAGCCCTATCTCTGTGTTTCTCTATTCAGTGTTTCAAATTACCTGGAGAAAGAATCTGATTGGCTTGGATTCTGTCAAATTTTTACCTCTGGATCTATGTATTATCTACCATTCGATCTATCGCCACTCTCTCTTGTTTATTACCATATGCCTGTGCCTGTCATCCAGTAGGTGCTCATTAAACATTGAATTAATGACCAACTAATTGAATAAATGAATTTGCCATGGCCAGAAGATGGGGTCAATTAATATAGACATGGCCAATGGAAGCTCACTCCAGGGTTTGGAGTTAATTTCCATGGTTGTGAGAGAGGCATCAACCTCAAGAGATAGCCTTAAAGCCTCACTTTGTTCCACTTTCCCCCTCACACCAGGAGCCTTCAGCCTCCTTCCATTTCTCCAAACTGCCAAGCAATTTCCAAACTCAGAGCCATTGCATATGCTATTACTGGTCTGATTATAGATTTCTTGACTATGAGCTCTAAATTTATCCTTTTTTTGCCACTTTTGTGAAAAAATGTTTGGGCCCTTTAAATATTTTTTGGTAAGCTGATACAGTGTTAAACACTGTCAGTAGAGGGAACTAGAGAGACATTGCAGGAGACAAAAAGTCTTCCTGGTCCAAAATTTGATCTGATTTAATTAATTTCTTCTTAGCTAATTGAATTTTATCCAGTTATGTATTAGCGATGAGGATAATGATACAAATAGATCAATTATTTATTTTAGAAGATAATTTGGTAGATTCATAGTGAGTTATTAATTTCTTTGAGAAGTTTTTTAAATCTAGCATTGTTTTTGCAGGTTTTTTAAAGTAAAAATAACTTACAATAAAATTGGACAAAATTACTTATATATTCTTCTCTTCAGTGCCTTTTGTGGTGGGGCTGGCTGTTACCTGTTTATATCTATGGTGAGACACTCTTCTTCAGATGCTTACTTTGGTATGATCTTGGACAAATCACAAAATTGTGTACTGTAGGGTTTGGAGCAGTTCACAGTTAAATTCTGTCCAGTTTCTTCATCCGGAAATGAAGGGCTGTACTATATGCTCTCACATCCCTTGCCACTCTCTCTGAAAACACGCACACACTTGAGTCTTCGGTTGAGCAATAATTCCCAGTGTCAAGTATGCTTTCTACTAAAAGTCCATGGTTGTTGAATGAATTCTTGGAATTGTAAATTTATTTAAAATATACACTAAGGTGTCAAATGTTTATTAGAGTTTTGATTCTTTAACCATATTGATCATATAAGGTAACCTTCCTGGCTTTTACATTCATGATTAGAGGGTAATACACTGACAAGATAACATGGAATTTTTAACTAATAAACATCTTCTGAATACTCAGTATGTGCCAAGCACTGTAGAAGGCACCGAGGAAACAAAATTAATACATGATTCCTGTCCATCCCCTATGTTTAGGGTGAACCTGAAGAAGAAAGAAACTGTTGTTACTAAGGATAGCTAAGAAGCCATTGTGATCAATCACTTATAAATCACAACACACTATTTCCCTATTTTTAGTATTGCCTATTAAATGAAAATCTACCTTTCATAAAAAGTAAGATAGAATAGAGATTTATCAAGATGCACTTTGTCCAACTGAAAAACAAAACATGAGTTAAGATTTGTTTGAGAAGAGGCAAGAATATAGAGAATGAAAAGTAGAAATTAGACTCGTTGACTAAGTGCTTTAAAACTTTTTTTTAAATTTTATTTATTTGACAGAGAAAGAGCACAAGTAGGCAGAGAGGCAGGCAGAGAGGAGGAAGCAGGCTCCCCACCAAGCAGAGAGCCCGATGTGGGACTCAATCCCAGGACTCTGGGATCATGACCTGAGCCAAAGGCAGAGGTTTTAACCCACTGAGCCACCCAGGCGCCCTTGAAACTCTTGAGAGGATGAACTTCACACATAATGAGCACATTGAGGATTGAGATGTGTCGCAGTGGAACTTTTTGTAAATGCAAAATTTTGGTACTACTGGACGCGAGACGGTTTAAGTACATTAATACGAGCTAGCCAATGCAGTTCAAAAATAAAACAAACCCAAGTGCTAAAATTAAGATTTGGAAAAGCGACACTCCAACAAGCAGACTAGGAACGCCCACTAGTGCTCGGAGTTCCGCACCCAGACACACAATCACCTCTTGAAGACTTAAATGTGCTGCGAGGGGGCTGTCAGGCTTTCCATTTGTGACCAGGAGGTTATAATCATTTTATTTTAGGCAACGCCCTCACTACAGGGCCAAAAGAGGACAACCCAACTCCCAGACCTACCCGTCTGCCCTACAGACTACAGCGGCAGCGCGGGCCAGAGACCCGACAGCGACGTCCGCCAGCCAACCACCAGCGGCCAGTCGCACCCACCCTCTCCTCCCAACTCCCCGCGGAGAAAGCTGGTTTCCCATTGGACCAGCATGAGGGCGTGGACAGATCCCCGATTGGCTTGGAGGAGGGGGCGGGAGAGAGGCGTGTTCTGACGTCATGCTCGCCGCTAAAGTATTCCTGTGGCCCCGGATTACCGGAGGGAGGGGAAGTCAGAAAGGAAGAAAATAAACAGTAACCGCCTCTACCGGTCTGTGCAGGCCCTCTTACGGAGCCGGGGCTCCCTCCCACCAACCGGGCGAACTCGGCCCTCACGCCCCGCCTGCGCGGGGGGATCAGGTGACCGCGGGGAGGTGCAGTCACGTGGCTGGGGCGTGCCCGCCGGTTGTGGCCATGGCGGCCGCTGATTCCGGTGTGGTCAGGCGAGTGGAAGAGCTCGGGGACCTGGCTCAGGCCCACATACAGCAGCTTAGCGAAGCCGCCGGCGAAGATGGTGAGGGAGCCGAGGAGAGGGGGGCGGGCGGGCTGGCGGTAGTTCAGAGCTGGCACTCTATGGCAGCAGAGGCTGGAGGCTTCGGCCTGTGGTCAGCGTAGCTCCCAGACCGGAGCCACCCAAGGTGTTGGGCTCCGGACCCTCGCTGCAGGGTCGGCTGGCCACCTCCAGGAACTCACGTTGCCTTATGCTAAGGCATTTGCGTCGAAACTGCATTTTTTCATAAGCCATGAAAACCACTTGCATCTCAGTCAAATCCGTGTTGCTTGTCTTTATCTTGATAGCGACTGGGAAAAGGTTAAAATCTGGATAAAAGTACAGAAGTTTAAATGAGTGTTTGAAGCTGTCTGATAGTACACAAATAAGTAGCGGTTGTTTTGGGTGCAGTAAAGATAGCTAGACGTGTATAACAGTTACACTTTTTCACTGCTGCGTTATAAATTTCCATCTTCTGTTTGGGATTCTAAACCCAACTGTAAATAGTATTCTACAGAAGAGCTTTACATTGGTATAGTTTGGAGGATTCTTTCATATACATCACCTCAGTTCTCACAAGGGCTCTGTTAGTATTAGAACACTTGTTTGGACATGTCTAAATGGTTTTCTTAGAACAGACTCGCTTAGAGAATTACCTGGACTGTTATTTATTATTACTATTATTATTATTAATTTATTTACCTCGACTTTTAGTTTTAAGTCCAATTCTCTTTTATTACATTTCAGTTTCTTGTAGGTTCCACATTATTTTCTTTATGAGTTTTGAGCCTTTACTATAGATAGGTTTTTAAATTTTTGTGGACTGACTCATTGTCATCAGACTCACAGGAAGATAGTAGTGGCACATTTTGCCAGATGATTGATTGTTGGTGAATTTATTGAATAGGGTCCATGATGAAATGGCTCAAGTTCCAGTGAAGATTATTTGCTGGATTATCTTTTCTTAGGAGTATGTTCGTTTGTTTGTTTTTAAGATTTTGTTAATTTATTTGACAGAGAGAGAGATCACAAGTAGGCAGAGAGGCAGGCGGAGAGAGAGGAGGAAGCAGGCTCCATGCTGAGCAGGGAGCCCGATGTGGGGGGGATCCCAGGCGGCTGGGATCATGACCTGAGCCGAAGGCAGTGGCTTTAACCCACTGAGCCACCCAGGCACCCCAGGAGTATGTTCTTCAAAACTCACAGATTACCCTGAAGCTGATTTCTTTTTTGGTGTGTGGTAAGCAAATACCAGGGTTCACATGAATAGTTTTTGGACGGTAGTGGCTATTACCTGGAAGTATATCCAGATTACCTCTAAATAAGATATACATTGATCTCCACCCCACCCCAGCTCCATTTAAACCAGTCTAAAGAGATTGAAGAGTGTTTTTTATTCATTCATCACTGAACCCGGAAGCCATTTTCATTTTCCCATGGAAGAGTTCTTTAATCCAGACTAGTAAAGTGCTATATATTTTTGTTGGGAGACTTTATTTTTAAAGATACTATTTTTAAATAATCTCTACACACAGCATGGGGCTCGAACCTACAACCGCAAGATCAAGAGTCGCATGTTCTATCAACTGAGCCAGCCAGGTGCTCCTTGTTGGGAGACTTTAAAGTTGTGAAAATTTACTAAAATTAAAATGATAGTGATCCATGTTATGAGCTATTAATCAGTATTATCAGTATTAATAACAAGATTTTCTTATTTCATGAAGTTTAAAATGTGGTTTCATGTTTGAACTGAACTTGGCATTCTTTTTTTTAAAAATTTTATTTATTTATGAGAGACAGAGAAAGTGAGAGACAGCACGAACAGAGGGGGAGGGACAGAGGATGAAGGAGAAGCAGACTCCCCACTGAACATGGAGCCCAGTGGGCTTGACCCCAGGACCCTGGGATCATGACCTGGGTGGAAGGAAGTTACTTAACCGACTGAGCCACCCAGGTGCCCCTGAACTTGGCATTCTTTTCCACACAACAAAAATAATATTCACTCAAAATGTGCCCTTTAATGTAACAACTATGTATTTATATTAAGTTATAGGGATTGATAGTTCCTATTTCAGATGGAATGTGGCTACATATTCCATCTGAGAATGCTCTTTTTATTACTGAGTCAATTTTTTTTATTTCTCATTGTATAAACACACAATGTTTACTGTATGGAGGTATGCCACGAGAGGGACTTTTTTTAGGATTATGTAATAATCACTTGTCTTTCCCTTGCCAATCGTTTCTTTGACTGAATGTTTCTAGTAAAAGTATTGCATTTTATAAAAGTTCGCCAAAATGTGAGCCATTATCCCTCCTCCCCTGTACTTACGAGTTTACGTGAGCTACTCCTTCAGCAATGTTTTACTGAATTTAGTGCAAGTCTTTACATTTAAAATAATTGTGCAATTTAAGAAGAAAATATCAGCTCGGTTTCTAAAGAAGGACATAAGGAATGCCATGTTCCATATAATTTCACTTCACAGTAGAACCTTTTTTTTCTGGATTGTATAGATGCTACTTCCGGGCTGAGGAGGGAGGGCAGTGCTAAAGAAGTTTCTTTCAGTTCGTGTGAATAGTGGACTTTAAAAGCAATCAGAGGGGCTCCGGGGTGGCCTGGTTGTGCATCTACCTTCATCTTGGGTCATGATCCCAGGGTGAGTCTCACATGGAGCTCCCTGCTGGGCAGGGAGTCTCCTCTCTCTTGTGCATTCTCTCTCTCTAATAGATAAGTAAAATCTTTAAAAAAAAAAAAAAAGTAAAAGCAATCAGAATCTGATTTAGATAGAGATTAGGTATCACCTAGGAAAACTCGAGGTCATTGTATGATTACCAGCAGACATAATTAAAGCTGGTGGTGCCTTTATTTCAACAGTGAACAGCTTACTTATCCGTATTAAGTGCTAAAGCTGGATCAGATGGGCCTGCACCAAGTATTACATTTTCTGTACATCGCCTAGTGTTGGAAAGGGTATATGTTTCAGAAAGGAAGCACAGAGGAGCAAACTCAGGAACTTTGGTGTCTTGATGGTGGGCATGTCTCAATTTGACATGAGATGGTGCAGAAGGGTAGATAGATAGCACCTTGGTATGGACACTTTGTAGGTTAGGGAGGAGAAATCCGTAAGAAAAAGTGAAACCATAGAAGCAAAGGGAATATGACATTAGAGAAAAGGGAGAAATTAGACAATGTAGAGGGGAGGGAGGGTGAATTATTTTTAGAGGACATATTAGAATACTCAGTTACTTCTTTGAAAGAATTAGGTAATTTGTTCCATTTCTAGGTTTTTAAAGAAATAAAATATGAAGATGGATTATGTAATTTTAATTAATTTTAATTAATTAATAATTAATTTTAATTAATTGTAACTAACATACATAAATACATAAACACAGAATAAAGTTATAATTGCTCAGAGCTTACATTTTATGAGGCATTGGATTTAATCCTGTTTTAGAAAATACATTCATGAAATTATAAGTTCAATGGAAGCCCTTTCTGTAAATTTATATATATTGCTTGTACTATTCCAATAAAAGTTTTAAATTTATTATTTAAACATTGTGTGTGGACATCATAGAAGTACCATTATGAAAATGAAAATACAAATTGCGACGTGGATGGAACTGGAGGGTATTATGCTGAGCGAAATAAGTCAATCAGAGAAAGACAATTATCATATGATCTCTCCGATATGAGGAACTTGAAAGGCAGGGTACGGGGTTGTGGGGGGTAGGGAGGGAAAAATGATGAAGCAAGATGGGATGGGGAAGGAGACAAACCATAAGAGACTCCTAATCTCACAAAACAAACTGAGGGTTACTGGGGGGTGGGAGGGTAGGGATAGGGTGGATGGGTTATGGATATTGGGGAGGGTTTGTGCTTTGGTGAATGCTGTGAAAGATGTAAGCCTGATGGTTCACAGACCTGTACCCCGGGGGCAAAGAATAAAAAATAAATTAATTAATTAAATAAAATAAAGAAAGAAAGAGAAAGAAAGAAAGAAAGAAAGAAAGAAAGAAAGAAAGAAAGAAAATACAAATTGCATTTAAGAAATGACAACAGAACCTAGGAAGTTCATTCTAGCTTTCCAGAATAAATTACTATGATAAATTTGTTAAGAAGGGTTAGGCATTATGATATACTTCATGGTTTTTGTTTTTTGGTTTGCTTTTTTTTTTTTTTAAAGATTTTATTTATTTATTTCACGGAGGGAGAGAGATCACAAGGAGGCAGAGAGGCGGGCAGAGAGAGAGAGGGGGAAGCAGGCTCCCCGCTGAGCAGGGAGCCCAATGCGGGCCTCGATCCCAGGACGCTGAGATCATGACCTGAGCCGAAAGCAGAGGCTTTAACCCACTGAGCCACCCAGGCGCCCTGCTTTTTTTTTTTTTTTTTAAGGATTTTATTCATTTATTTTACAGAGAGAGGCAGTGAGAAAGGGAACACAAGCAGGGGGAGTGGGAAAGGGAGAAGCAGGTATCCTGCCAGGCAGGGAGCCCAGTGTGGGACTCAATCCCAAGGCCCTGGGATCATGATGCCAGCTGAAGGCAGACACTTAAGGATTGAGCCACCCAGGTGCCCCAGTACTTCATGTTTTACAAAGATATTATTACTACCGTGCTGCTTCTTCAGTGCTATAACATAGTATCATTTCAGACACACCTTTTTCTGTTTAACACTTTGAAACTATATGAAGTAATCTTCACATTTTTATCTCTTGCAGATCACTTTTTAATTCGGGCCTCTGCAGCTCTAGAAAAGTTGAAACTTCTATGTGGAGAAGACAAAGAATGTTCAAATCCATCAAATCTTCTAGAACTTTACACACAGGTACTGAAACAGATGTGGTTTCTGACATATTATGGAGAAGATTGCCTATATAAGATGACTGACTCCAAAGTTTAGATGTAGCGAAATCAGTTTATTCTCTATTTAAAGTGTTTGATTTGGGGGGCACCTGGCTGACTCAGTTGGTAGAGCATGCAACTCTTCATCTCGGGGTTGTAAGTTAGAGCACCGTGTTGGGTGTGGAGATTACTTTAAAATAAAAACTTTAAAATAAAAATAAAGTGTTTAATTTTCATCAAAAAAACTCTATATATAAAACATATGGACATGAAACTTTGAGGTGATATACAAAAAAGTAAGATTTATTATCTAATGTGTTAAGGAAAAAAATCTTGCCGTTAACAGAATTGCTTCCCTTTATATATAATTAAGCAAACCCTAATACATGCAATTTCTAAGTTCTTGAAGTTTATTAAGAGGGAACGAAGGTTCTGTGAAGTCCCTGATTATTTTTTCCCCCTGAAACTCTTCTTTTCATAGGATTCTCAATATGACTCTTCTGCTATTGTCATGTAGGTCTGTAAGATTTTTCTGTGTCCCCACCCCCATTTTTACTTTCCTTTCAAATTCAGGTCACTGCACGGACAAGACCTATTTTCTTGGTTTTCTCAAACACTGCTGAGGCAAGTTGACATTAAGAAACGTAATTTCATTACGTAACTAACATTCCTGTAGCACTTTATAGTTGACAGAGTGTTTCATATGCTCTTACATGATTGGTATAATAATGAACATAAAGGTATAATAAAGATGAAGTAGTTATAGAAACAAAATTTAGATAAGCTTCCAAAGTACACACATATAGCACTTAGGTGCGTGGCACTCTGCTTTCTGTCAGGAAGTACGAAAGCTGGGTTCTGCCTTCAGATACCATGGTTGAATGAGCCTGTAAAAACTGTACTCACAAAGCCCAAAGGGCATGCTGTTATTTGGCAGAGCTTTGCCTGGCTTTCTTTCCCTTTGGAAGACTCCGTGCTTGTTTCATGTCTTTCACATGGGAGAGTTCTAAACATTTATTTATTTATTATTTATTTTTATTTTAAGTAGGCTCCATGCCCAACATGGGGCTTTAAACTCATGACCCTGAGATCAGGAGTCACATGCTCTACTGACTGAGCTAGCCAGGCACCCCTAAACATTTTAATTTATTTCTAAGGATAAGATGAAAGACCTAGAGATATAGATTTAAATTCTCCAGGCCTCCTTGGACCCTAATTTTGGTTCTGAATCAACAGGCAATTCTCCGTAAGATAATGATCTTGCCCTTCGTGGCTTAGGCCTTCTGCGTAAGAACACTTAGCACTTAAGTACTCCTATATGCTAGTTAGTGTTCTGTGTGCTTTACATATGTTAATTCATTTTATCCTCAAAGCAAGGTACTTTGAAAAGCAATTTCTTCATTTTACCAATAAAAGAAAATTGACTTGTCCTTGGTTGGTTAGGTGATTAGTAGTAGAACTCAGTTTCCTTAGTCTTAGTCCAATAAATTAAAAAAAGAGAAAGGGTTGGTTAGTTTTAAGGTACTCGAACAGAGCATCCTTGTATTTAGGAATGCTAGGGATTTAGTGTTAAATTGCATAATGTTGATGATATGCTGCCTTTATTGGGTGGCAGGATACATATCCCCCAAATGCTGGTTCTGCACTTGAGGAAACAAGTCCTTTGAAGATTAAGTATATAAAACTATTGACCTTAAATTGATACAGCAAGCATTGAGAAAATGTTCAAGAAGTATATATATGTAAATTGCAAAGAACATAATAATTATATTTTTCATAATTATATCATTATGTGATTAGCTTATCTGAAGTCTCCATTTTACTTACTTTTTTGGGAGAAGCAAGATCATTAATTCAATATTTTAGTAAAATACCTATGAAGTTTCCTATAAAGTCCATCTCAGATTATATTTTTCTATATATTTACAGATTCTATACATATACTGACTATATTTGTCTAGACATTTTTCCTACTTTTCTAATTTAAATATTGTGCTGGAAGATTTAACAGTCTAATAAAGCATCTGTATATGTAAGGTTAAACTGTAAGAATTATTCATGTTTTTATGGATAGTCTTTTTTTCTTTTTTCTTTTACTTCAGGCTATTTTGGACATGACATATTTTGAGGAGAACAAACTAGTAGATGAAGATTTTCCTGAAGACTCTTCACAGAAAGTAAAAGAGCTAATCAGTTTTCTTTCAGAACCAGAAATTTTAGTTAAAGAAAATAATATGCATCCAAAAGTAAGTTTTGCATTCCTATAAATTATAGTGAAATGGTGCTGATTCTTGCTGTATTGCTCTTCAGAGTCTAATTTTTCCTCTGGATTTTGTCTTTGTCTCTCTTTTAAATTAAGATTAAAGGAGGGATATATGAGAGTTTAACACTTCAGACCAACATCATAACTAAAGTATCACATATATGTTTCAGAATATTTGCATGATGGAATCGTGTTGGAATTAATGCTGCCTGATCATTTTCTAAACACAGATATTTGCTGTTTCTGTTTCTTTTACTTTTGCAGGTACTGTTTTCTTGAAAGTCTCTAGTGATCTAATTACCACATCTCTTTTGTCCTTTTTACAGTTCTTGTCCCCCCCGGACATTTGCTGTCTTCCTTCCCATTGATCACCCCATCCCTCTGAGGTCCTACATGCTCCTCTTTATGTCTCAGAGCCTTGCTCTTGCTCTTTTCCAAGCATCTCCCCTCTCTCCCATCCTGGAAAGATAGGCCCTTGCCAAGGATATCGTCTTAATCCTCTGGTCCTCTCTGTTCTGTCTTTACTTCATAACTTGTTCACATGCTTTTTACTGTCCTGTTTAGCTGACTCCAAGATTTTTATCTCTAGACCTGGCTATTCTTTTAAGCAAATAATTCTTTAACTGCCTGCTGGCTCTCTACCTAGACTTTTTTTTTCTCTGTGTTTATCAGGGGATGCTAACTGTGGAAACACATAATCCCAAATTTTAAATGATACAACACAATAAAAGTTTGGTTGATTGATTTTTTTTTATAGGGATATAGAATGAAATCACAACGGCCTCATTTTAGGAAGCTTAATTCAGGAAGCAGTCTTGTTTTTTCCCAGATTTTATTTATTTATTTGAGAGAGAGAGAAAGAGTGGACATATGAGGAAGCAAGAGTGGAGGGAGATGGGCAGAGGAAGAGGGACAAGCAGGCTCCCCGCTGAGCAGGGAGCCTGATGCGGGGCTCCATCCCAGGACCCTGGGATCATGACCTGAGCCGAAGGCAGAGGCTTAATGGACTGAGCCACCCAGGTGCCACTAAAAGTTTGAGTTATTAAAACTCTTTTTATATATCTTCATTATTTTATTCTAGCAGCTGTACAAATAAGTGTGATCTTGTTTCAAGTAACATATTTCTGAAAAGTTACCCTTTTTAAAAATTATTTTTTATTGAAATGTTGACATACAATGTCACATTAGTTTCAAGTGTACAAGATAGTGATTCAACAACTCTATATGTTACGCTTTGTTTATAAGTGTAGCTTCATCTTACAAGGCTATCACAATACCATTGTACCTTTTTCCCCTGTGACTGAACTCATTCCATAACTGGAAGCCTTTATTCACCTTCACCCATTTTGCCTATCCCTCTGGCAACCATCAGTTTGTTCTCTGTATTTATGAGTCTGAATCTGCTTTTTGTTTGTCTATTCATTTGTTTTATTTTTTAGATTTCACATGTAAGTGAAATCATATGGTATTTGTCTTCTCTGACTTATTTCACTTGGCATGATACCGTCTGTGTCTATCCATGTTGTCACAAATGGGAAGATCTCATTCTTTTTTATGGCTGAATAATAATCCTTTCTATATATACACCACATCTTTACCCATTTATCTATTGATGGACATTTGGGTTGCTTCCATATCTTGGCTATTGTAAATTATACTGCAATAAACATAGGCGTGTGTATATTTTGTCAAATCAGTCTTCGTTTTGGGTAAATACACACTAGTGGAATTACGTACTAGTGGATCCACTAGTGGATCATATGGTAATTCTATTTTTAATTTTTTGAAGAACCTCCATATTGTTTTCTACAGTGGGTGCACCAATTTACATTCCTATCTACAGTGTATGATGGTTCCTTTTTCTCCACATCCTTACCAACGCTTGTAATTTCTTGTCTTTTTTATTCTAGCCATTCTGACAGGTGCAAGGTGATATCCATTGTTGTTTTGATTTGCGTTTCCCTGATGTTTAGTGGTGTTAAGCGTTTTTCATGTATCCTTTGGCCATCTCTGTATGTCTTCTTTTGAAAAATACCTGTTCAGGTCTTCTGTTCACTTTTTAATCAGGTTATTTGGGGTTTTTTGGTGTTAAGTTGTGTAAGTTCTTTAATGTTTTGGATATTGACCCCTCATCGGTTATATCATTTGCACATATCTTCTCCCATTCAGTAGGTTACATTTTCATTTTGCTGATGGTTTCCGTTGCTGTGCAGAAGCTTTTTATTTTGGTGTAGTCTCACTAGTTTATTTTTGCTTTTGCTTCCCTTGCCTCAGGAGACATACCTGGAAAAGTTTGCTGAGGCCAATATCAGAGAAATTACTACTTATGTTTTCTTCCAGGAGTTTTATGGTTTCAGGTCTTACATTTAGATCTTTGATCCATTTTGGGTTTATTTTTGTTTATGGTGTAAGAAAGTAGCCCATTTTCATTCTTTTGCGTGTAGCTGTCCAGTTTTCCCACACTACTTATTGAATGAAAAGTTATCTTTTTAATCAAATTATGAAAAACTTATATTTTAGATATATTAGAATTGGCTACTAAAATACTGAAACATTGCTTTCTAAAAAGTTGTAAGTTGGAATAGTTATTTTAATTTTCATGTAGCAATAGATTTCTGTACTTCTAACTGATTCAAAGTAACGCATTCATGTAAAAGTAGCTAAGTAAAGGGCAAATTTTGTGAAATGAAAGTGTTCCAGATTGCTCAATATTTTGAAATTAATTTTGATTTTTACAGATGCAAGGTTTCTTTTTTTAGCTATGCCTTTGTTTTTTCAGCCCTGCGATTTGCTTGGGGATGAACTCCTAGAATGTCTCTCTTGGAGACGGGGAGCCCTACTCTATATGTATTGTCATTCTCTGACCAAAAGGAGAGAGTGGCTCACAAGAAAATCCAGTTTGCTTAAACAGGTAAAAGCACATTCCTTATACATTTTTGATCATTGACATTTATAGGTTTCAAAAAGCTATCTTTGATGTAGTAAGAAAAGTGGTGGAGTCAGTAGTCTGGGTTTATATTCCAGCTCTTTTACTTACTAGCTATGTATTCTTAAAACAAATTGGAATTATTGTGAGGATTAAATAACATGTGAAAGCCGTGCAAACTGGGAAATTCTATGTGTTCTTTTTTGAGTTTTGAATTTTTATTTTTTTAAAATACAAGCTAGATAATCTGTATTAATTTCTAAGCATATTTTTGGCCTGAAGAAAACAGACTTGGTTGTGAACCTCTCTCTGGCAGCAGATCACTCATAAAGAACCACCATGACCCTGCTGCTAGAACAATGTAGCCTTCTGATTCATCTTGACTCTTCTGACCAAATCAGTAAATCTTAGTGTTAAGTATCACTAAGAAGGCTAACTTGAGTTAATTGTACACATGGTTTGTGTGAGCCTGGAAGGGAGAGGTCACACCTGATATAAAAGTTTGATCATAATCTTTCTAAATTATAAGTGCTTATCTATTTTAATAATTGTTATTGAACTCATCTTTATTATCTTTATCCTTTTCTTCCTCTGATAACATTTTTGACAAGTATATTACTGAATCATGTGTTCTAGGTTAATATTTTTTTTCACTCCATGCATTTTTGCTAATTGGAGCATTTGGAAGGTTACATTTATAAAAGTTTTGGGGTGGTGGGTCCTTCTACCATTGTAATAAAATAACCATAAGATACGTCTACATATTACCCAATTTTCTCTTGAGTAAAGAATGGGGAAAAATTAACATTTGAAGTTTCTGCAGTTCTGCATATAATACTTGCAATTCTTTGGCTTTGACTTTCATTTAGTACCTTATTGATGGAATCAGTTACTTGCTACAGATGCTAAATTATCGGTGTCCTATCCAGTTAAATGAAGGAGTTTCTTTCCAAGACTTAGACACAGCTAAATTACTGAGTGAAGGTAATGTGCTCTCTTTTTGAAGTTTTCTGTTTTGAAGGTTTTTAAAAAATTGTAAGAAGTTTATTAGACTTAACGCTGATTTAGATGAATTTCAAGTTATATTATATACTAAAAAATAATGAAAGGGCTTTTAAAAAATTTAAATATCTTCTCCTGTAGTACAGAAAACCACTGCTAATCTCTTTCTAGCAATTCTGGGAGAATTATATATCATGTTGCTGTTTCACATAAAAAACTGTCTCGAGCTGGTTATCATGGCTCCAAGGCATCATCAGTTTCCTACCTTTTTCCTGTATCATCTTCAGAACTACAGCTTAGGACCTCAGAGGGAGGCACTTTATATAGACCACCATGCAAACAGCACTTCCCAGAGCTGGGCAGCATGAATCCCTATTGAGGATACTGCATTCTCAGTGTCTCAGAATGCTCTTGGAGTTCTTTTCTCCCTCCCTCCCTCCCTTCCTTCCAACCTTCCTTCCAAGATTTTATGTATTTATTTGAGATAGAGAGTGAGAATGAGAGTCGGGAGACAGAGAAAGAGGGAGAAGCAGGCCCCCACTGAACAGGGAGCCTGACAGGGGACTCGATCCCCGGACGCTGGGAGCATGACCTGAGATGAAGGCAGACGCTTAACTGACTGAACCGCTCAGGTGCCCCACTGGAGCTCCTTTCATCTCACCTATGTTTCAGTCTATAGAAATGGCAAAAGCATGTTTCTTTCAGACAAGGCTAAAAGAGCAACCTTCTTAGAAGTTTCTGACACTTAAACTTCCACCTACATTTCACTGGCAAGAATGTAATCACATGACTTTATACAGGTACAAGGGAACCTGGGATGTACAGGATAGCCCTTTACCTGCTACATTGCCATCCCAAATAAAATTATCCCTTAACTGAGAAAGAAGGGAAGAATGAGTATCCGGTGACAACTGTTAGTTCCTGTCATAAATATCTATGCACCGAAAAATGTTAGGAACTGGGGCACCTGGATGGCTCAGTCCATTAAGCCTCCGCCTTCGGCTCAGGTCATGATCCCAGGGTCCTGGGATCAAGCCCAGCACCGGGCTCCCTGCTCAGCGGGAAGCCTGCTTCTCCCTCTTCCGCTCCCACTCCCCCTGCTGGTGTTCCCTCTTTCAGTGTATCCCTGGTGCCTTCTCAGGAGCATTTTGGCTCATAGCTTAACCCAGAACCTGGATTTTAGATACCTGAAGGAGCAGCTCTGAACTAGCATCACTAATTGCTGGGGTAGCTTGTTAAAAATTAACAGATTTCGGGGCACCTGGGTGGCTCAATGGGTTAAGCCTCTGCCTTTGGCTCAGGTCATGTTCTCAGGGTCCTGGGATCGAGTTCCGCATCAGGCTCCCTGCTCAGCAGGGAGCCTGTTTCCCCCTCTCCCTCTGCCTACTTGTGATCTTTTTCTCTCTCTGTCAATTAAATAAGTAAAATCTTAAAAAAAAATTAATAGATTTCTGTATACCGCCTGCAGGGTTAGTTCAATATATGGAGTCTGAGAATTTGTTTTTAATAAGCTCCCATAATATGATGCTGCCAGATTTTAGACATCACTGTTTCTAGTGGATATCAATCTGGCCACCTATTTTTTTTTTTTCTTCCTGTAGAAGTCTTCTTTCTGCCCCCATTCTGACTTCATGGGTTATTCTCCTCCCTGCCTGCACCCTCCATTATCCCATGTGTTTTACCAAGTACACTGACTTGCATAGTGCAAAGTGGAATATTTTATTGAAAACCATGCAGAGCATTAAGAGAAAAAATATCAAGAAAAGTTCATAGCAACAAAAAGACTACAGCTAGAGAGTAGTGGAATCCTTGGGGAAGTTGAAAGGGAGAAAGTAGGGCGCCTGGGTGGTTCAGTGGGTTAAAGCCTCTGCTTTCAGCTCAGGTCATGATCTCAGGGTCCTGGGATCAAGGCCCGCATCAGGCTCTCTGCTCAGTGGGGAGCCTGCTTCCCCCCACTCTCTGCCTGCCTCTCTGCCTCCTTGTGATCTCTCTCCCTCCTTGTGATCTCTCTCCCTCTGTGAAATAAATAAATAAAATCTTAAAAAAAAATTTTTTTAAAGTGAAAAAAGTAAAAAAAAATTAAAAAAAGAAAGGGAGAAAGTACCTAATTTACATTGTTCATCTCTTCTGTTGATACTTAACTGCAGTATTTAGCATAGTCTCAGGATCAGCATCACCCTAAGTGCTAGGACTGGAAAATTCAGATTCGCGGACTCAACCCCATACTCGAATCTGAATCTCTAGAGTTGGGGGTGCAACAATCAACATAGTAGCGTGTCCTAATGTAGGCTCAAGTTTGAGAACCACTCTTTAGCATACAGCCGTTCATTCTCTCTAGTAACACTTTCCCACGGGATATCTGTGTACCCTGTTCAGCAGTCATTCCTTGTTAATATAAAGAATGAGGCTTAGACGTGGGCACAAATTGGATCCCAGATGTCCCCTAGGCGAACACTCCTCTCACCCTTCCCAAGTGGCCTCACTTTATGGGACATACCTCTGTTCCTCCTCCCAAAGCTCTAGCCTGCTTAAAAGTTTGTCCTTCCCTCCATTTTTGTTTCTATCTTTTTATTTCCCTCTACCATTCTTTTTAGGAATAACTAGACAGGGTATAGGATCACAAAAATTAAAACAATATGCATTCAACAAAATGCCGTAACTAATACAAAATATAATTCTGAATAACATCTAATGCTTCCTCTCTGAAGTTTATGATTTTTTAACTAAAGGAATAGTGAAAAGAAATGGTTATATTTATTAATATTTATATATTGTTTATAACAATAATACATAGTACATAACACATAATAACATAACATATATAATATATAGTACATAACACTTTTATAATACATATATAATGTTTTACTCATAAAGCATAATTAATGTATTATAGCCTATCATTTTCATGAATGTAGGCCTCAGATTCTGCTCTTAAGTGACTATTTCTTTTATTGATGGTTTAATGAGTCATCTCTCGGGCTAAACCTGGTTTTCTCTTGGTGGTACTAGAACCTGAATTGAGGTGAAGTGAAGGGGATAACTGTAGGGACAAATTCTGAGACTATAAAATGCTTGCAGTAGAGTCAAGACAATAGAAACTATGACAGATTTGAAAGTTGGATTTTTCTTCTATTTGTATATCTCTGGTACCATCATAGTGATTTCTGATGAGCCATATTAGATGAGCAGCTGAGATTATGATACTCATTGATTTGAGGTAAACTCTTCCAATCATACATTAGAATAAATCATTTATTTGTATTCTAGAAGCTTCAAGAAGTTAAATAATGTATCTTAATAGCATTTTATAGTTTCTTTTTTTTAAGATTTTATTTATTTATTTGACAGAGAGAGAGATTACAAGTAGGCAGAGAGGCAGGCAGAGAGAGGGGGAAGCAAACTCCCTGCTGAGCAGGGAGCCCAATGCGGGCCTCGATCCCAGGATCCTGAGATCATGACCTGAGCCGAAGGCAGAGGCTTTAACCCACTGAGCCACCCAGGTGCCCCAGCATTTTATAGTTTCTAAAACTCTTTTATGTATTTTTATTTATGTATTCCTTAAGACAACTCCATAAAATAAGAGGTTGTATGGAGTCCTCATTTTTCAGATTTGCAAACCTAGGCTCAGAGTTTCCCAGAATCATAGTCAATAATTTATATCCTACATCTTTTGATTCTAGGTATATATGTCTGTCTACCAAATTAGTGTACTTAGTGTGCCATAAATATTTAATTATATAATTACTTTATTTCATAGTAAGAATGCTTTTAACTCTTGATGACAATCCTACATTGTATTCCTTTTTTCTGGGAATATAAAGCATCCTGGATATAATTTAACATCTTTCATAATTTAGAATTATATGGCCTCCTAGGGTCATATCTGTGTATGATAATTTCTGTAGGCTCTTGTAGAAAATAGGAGGTGTAGAATATTTGACTGGAACTGTATTGTTGATCCTAGAATATACTGAAAATAAAAGTTGTGTTCATGGCTGAGGTTCAGGGAGTCTCCGAATACTCTGAAATTTTATGGAGAATTTGGGGTATATATTCCCAGAGAGGTCCCATTGATTATATTAGCTTCTCAAAGAGGTCCTAAAGAGAATCCCCAAAAAGTTAAGAACAGAGTGGCCTAAATAATTATTAAAAAAAATTCTCTGACAATACTCTGGTTTTTTGGGGGGTGGGTGGTGATGACCCTCTTTTATAAGTAAATAGGGATAGAATCGCCAATTACATGAGGAATGTATTAGTGATAATTCAGCTTTTCTAGTATAATTGTTAAATGAGAAGGAAAAATGCTTAATGACATAAAAGGAATTACTAAAGTTTAAGTTGCCAGGTTTTCTTTTTAAACATTTAAATTCTAATTTCTCAACCTAAATGATTTTCCCAGGAATATTTAGTGACATTCATTTGCTGGCTATGATGTACAGTGGAGAAATGTGTTACTGGGGATTGAAGCATTGTGCAGATCAACAGCCAGAAAATCACGAAGTGAATTCAGGTGTTTCTGGAGCAAGTTACACAGCACAAAAAGAACCCTTGGATTTCCGAGAAGTAGGAGAAAAAATTTTGAAAAAGTATGTATCTGTGTGTGAAGGACCCCTGAAAGAACAAGAATGGAATACAACAAATGCAAAACAAATTTTAAACTACTTTCAGCATCACACTAACCAGTAAGTTCATCTATTCCTTTTCAAAGAGGAAATCAAGAAATGGAAAAGTTCCAGAAAAGAAGACATATTGACACTTTGTTTAAGAATGTTACACTACATAAAGATATCCAGCGTGGTTACCTATTTTTAATGCCATCACCATTTTTCATTACATATTTTTAAATCTATGAAAGAACAATTCTTTAATTTCTAAGGTGGCTTGTATGTTATTCTAAGTCAGCCTAAACTGCAGATATTCTATAACTAATATTAAGTAGGAATAGAGTTTAGCTTTTCAAGTTTTTTTTATTAGTTTTTTTGACATAAATTGAGCATTTTAAATATCTTTAGATTATTTTTAAATCTGTCTTGAAGTTTGTTCTGCTTTAGAGATCAAAATTAATTCACTTCATTGCTTTACATATATTCTAAGGATATAAAAATTGGCAAAATAAAAAATCATGACTAGTATTCAGACTCCATTTCCAGAATAAGATAAATAACGAAAGATGCCACAAAAGAAATCTTTCATTTTTGTTTTACCATCACTCATGGCATACAGTTTTTATGCTATTGGGCATTATATAAAAATTTTCAAGTGACTTTCCTGAAGAAAATGGATGGTTTATCAAATGAGTAATGAAACCAAGTTAGGTTAGTCCATCATTAGCTCATATGTGTTTAGAGTGTACCTTTTCATATGTATTGAAATTTTAATATTTTTATCTTTAATAGTAGAGATGAGTGATAAAGGCCAGAGAACCTAACTTGCTATCTTGCTTACTGTCTACCTCAACTCCTGTTGTCATCTTGGGATGATCTAACAACTTGCTGATATCCCTGAGTTCTGCACCAGGGACTTCATCACATTCCAGGAACTTACTCCCATGGGCTATACCTTCAGTGAATATCACCTTCCTGAGTTTCTCTTTCTGAAATCTTAAATTTCAGTAACTGATGACAATTCACATCTTTCCAGCTTTTCACTTCCTCGTTTTTGTTGATTTTTCTTTCTCCTTTATTTCTATTCTATCTCTCTAGCTTCTTCACAGCCTCCTTCTCTTGACTGTTCCTCTTTCTCCTAAATCATCTGCTCCTTTCAGATTTTCTTCCTTCCCTCTCCAGCCTCAGCTTTATATGGGACACCACATGAAGTGCCCTCCACAATCCCTTCAAGTCCACTGTTCCCTTGTCCTTCAGTCTAACCATTCTGCAAGTCTCAGCCTTGAATTAATCCTGTCACCCACCTTTTCTGGAATGCTGCATCCCATGTGAAGTACATTTAGCCCTTCAAAGTGTAATCCCTATGAGTATCTCAACTTCCACTTTTGGAGAGCCCTCAATACAAGCCTTTTGTTTGTTTCTGGTGTGGCTCCTCTTTTCCATGGTGGCTAATCTAAGCTTCTCACTTTCCTCATGAGGTCCTTTGTCCCGTCCCCTCCCCTAGCATATGGCTCTTGGTCCTATCTTACAGAAAATTAAAACTATGAGGACTTAAACTTCTATTTCCCGGCTTTGCCCTACTCATTTTCCCCATTTTTAGAAGGAAAGAGGTTGCCTGCACCCTGTTGAAAGCCTGCCTTTCCTCATTTCCACTGGGGCTTCTTTTTTTTTTCCTGCCTACCCTTTCAGTGTTACTCTTCCCCGGAGATCTATCCTCTTTCTCTTTATCCCTCTTCTCCCCTCTTTCCTTTCTCTCTCGTTCTCTTTTTTTGTTTGTTTGTTTTTTTAACTTATTCTTAGGTGATGTCATGCATAGCCATGGCTTTTTCTGACACCTATAATGTTAAGCTGAATTCTAGACTTGCAACTTGAATCCCAGCTTCTGCTCTCTGAGCCTTCTTTCTAACTGCCTATTAAATGTCTTCACTTAGATAATTTTAGTAATTTTAAATTCAATATGTCCAAATAACTAACCCTCATCTTTTATCTAAAATCTTTTTTGGTTCATGTTTTGGTTGTTTTGATCTTTCACAGTGCAGGGCAACAAAGAATGCCATAATCTAGTTTCTGTCTACCTTCCCTGTTTTATCGCTGCAGTGCATCCTCGGTAACCATGTTCTAGTCCAGTCTTCCTCAAACATTAAAAACCCAAGCTCCTTTTTGATAAACATGAACATTCTGATAGAGCCTCTTGGTATAAGGAAAATCTCTCCCTATCTCTGCCCCTGTCTCCTTGCTTAACCTTACATAACTAAGATTTTTTATTTAACATGGCTTTTTAAGAAGTTTCTTTGTGCTTTCTAAGTATAAAGATTTTCATCGTTTTTAGTATGGTTTTAGCATCACAGACCACCCTCCCCCACCCTTTCTGGAGCATCATGATCAATTGCAAGTACTTAGGTTCTTTTCCCAACATGCTATGTGTTTTTCTCCTCAGTACTCTTTGAAGATCTTATTACTTCTACCTAGAATGCTTTGCCTTTCTTTGTGGCCAAGTGAATCCTACTTATCCTTTAGGACTCAGCTCCACTGTACTGGATCCCTAAGGCTTTTTCCAGCCCTTTCCACTCAAAGTTTGATGTTCCTTTGCTTCTGCTCCCTTAATCTTCCCTCCCATGTTACAAATAGGTAACACTGCTTTTTAGTTCTTTATGAGTTGGTGAACTCATAAAAAATTATCTTTATACATTGAGCTTAATGAATGGTAAGCCCTTAGTAATTTTTTTTTTAATTAATAAGAGACATGGTTCTTAAGTGCCGAACTCTGCACAAAAGGGTCGCTGCTGTTGGATTCCAAACTGCCATGCCCTCTATACCAGTGGTTGACAAGGCAAATAAGGAATTACTCCTCAAAGGAGTAAAGTATTATATAGATTTGAGACTTGAGAAAACCATAACTTTCTCTTCAGAAATGGAAATTTCCATTTTGCCTTCATGACCCTTGTGAACCACTTGGGTTCCTCACTGGTTGGTATAGTTCTGAGGGTGCTACGGGGTGCTTTTTTGTACCTTTCCATCCCCCAGACAATTGGAGAATAGTTTGTAGACCCTAATAACAGTTATAATGCTCTTTACTGTGGTGTATTACAAAACAAGGAACAACAGATTTTTTTTATGTTATGTGTTAAAGCCTAAGTAAATTCCGTTTCATTTAGAATGAAGTATCTTCAAGATAACAAATATTCCGCATAAGGAAAGCATAATTCTCTCATCAACAATTATTATGTGCCTACTGCATGCCAGGTTTCATCTTAGGCATTGATGATACAGTTTTGTAAAATACCATTTTTTTGGAGTTTATATTCTAATGGAGGATAACATAACACATTTAAAAAATACATTTATAGTGTATTAAGTGGTTAGTGGTATAAATAAAGCAGGGTAAAGGGCTTGTTGTAATCTGGAAATTAGTGCTATTCTATTTATGGTGGCTGGGAAGGCACCTGTGTACTTTAGCATTAGTGAATTCAAATTCTGTCCCTTTGGTTAAATGCATTGCCATTCAGTACATTCATTAACTTTTTTCCTTATGGAAGTTCTGATACAGAATTAAGGAATGAGTCATTACTTAAGACCTTTTTTACTTTGATTATATTTAAGGTGTTTTCTCCAGTGTGGGCTTTACTCATGAGTGAGTGATAACCTAACGGCCTTGTTGTGTTTATTCCACTGGGGGTTTCTCTACATTTTGAGTTCTCTAATGCTTATGAATGCTTAAACTCTGTTAAAGGATTTTTTCATAAACCTTGAATTTGTGTGGTTCTTTCCTAGTGCGAATTTTTTTTTTTTAAATGTTAAGTAGGCGTTGAAACTTAAAGCCCTATCTGCTTTGTGGCATTTATATGGTTTCTGGCTACTATGAATTGTGTGATGTTAATTAAGGTGTAAATCATGACAAGACTTTCCCTCATTCCTTTGCATACAGTAGAGTGAGGTGAGAGTTATGGCTAAAACCCTGCAATAAAATTACATTCCAACTTTTACACTCCCACTGTAGATTCTGTGATGTTCATTAATGTGGGAAATGTGTCTAAAGGTATTCTCAGATTTACTTTAATGGCATTTTAAAAAACCCACAACTAGATGTGGGAGCAAAACTAGCAAAACATGCTAGTTTTTGATTGCGTGTCACTTTTCTCTTGCTATCTTCCAGGGGTCCGTTTCTGGCTCTAATAAAGATACCTTATCTGCAACAGAATCCAAGATTCTGTAGTTCTTTAGTGTCACTTCCTTGTATTATTTTTAACACAGTATGAGATAATATGTTACTGAAAGTATTAAAATACATTTAATGTATCCACAATTAAAGTATGTGTTATGTATTCATCCTGGTGTTCTTTACTGTTTTTCATTTTCCTACTTATAGTGGAGATTTCCAAGTAAAATGTTTTGGACCATATAAAATTTTTTTTAATAAAACCATATTCCCATGTTTGTATCTTGTTCATTTTCTTTTATATCTGAGTGTTGTGTCAGAATGAAAACTTTAATTATCTCAGTTTACATTGACATCTGAATATTATTTCTTATGGTTCTAATGACTCTCAGACAGGGTAGTAGTATAGTGGTTAGGAATATGGGCTCTGGAACCAGAGATCTGAGATTGACTACTAGCCCTGTCATTTCCTAGCTATGTGACTCCACATAAATTATTTAACCTTTCTGAATCTTAATATCCTATTATTTAACAAAGGAATAATAATAGTACCAACCTCACAGATTATTAAAGATTAAATGAGTTAATGTTCAAACTGCTTAATTCAGTTGGATTAATTCTTAGGATGCTCAGCATATCCAAGAGCTCAAAAGATTTATTATTATTTGCCTTAAGTCTAGTTCTACATATCAGTTCATCTTGCTGAAAAATATAATACTCATCAGCCAGAATAATTGACAATGTGGATGTGTGTATTAGGTAGAGATGGTAATGGAGCGAGACTGATAAATTGGTAACTTGAATCAGCTAGTGGATACATGGGATAACATTACATTATTAACTCTCCTATACATGTTAAAAATTTTCATGATAAAAAAATTATAACCCATACATTTGTAAGTGTTCACATTTCTTTGTAAAGCTGAGAACCATTTCAGTACTTCATACTTGAGTTGAAATATTTTTTTCTTGTACTAGTTCTTTCTTGCTCCTAGAGAGGAGAAGAAATGCCACATGGTTAATCAATTCATGATTCTTTTTCTTCTCTGGACAGCCTTACAGAAGTAAGCTTGCAGTTGGATTAGTTACTGGCCATTAGCAAGAGCATGTAAGAAAAATAATGAAACTTTAAATTCAGATATCATGGAACCTCAGTTGTCAGACTTTATTGGATTCCCGGTATTTGACATTTAGATACCCAGATATTTACTTTGGAAGTGTAAATTCAAGCCAGTAAGTATTGTGTTCATTATTAAGCATTAAGCATTGTGCTTAATATATGTGAAGGGACAGTGTGTGAGGGAGATTAATGTATATTATTTTAAATATAATTTTGTATTTTTTAATACATATGCCTTACATACATGTTCCCTTTAGCTTATCATGATCCTTATAGACTGTAGTAGCTTTATGAAGTTGTCGATCCTTTAGTCTTGAAGACTAAAAAAGGGGGATTAATTTTTCAACAGGTGATTTGGGCTATATGTGAGAGACT
Source organism: Ailurus styani (assembly GCA_002007465.1). Lineage (NCBI taxonomy): Eukaryota > Metazoa > Chordata > Mammalia > Carnivora > Ailuridae > Ailurus > Ailurus styani. The sequence continues at coordinate 9,955,653 of LNAC01000007.1, forward strand.
TTTTTGACAATTGAGATAATGAAACAATGGTGGACAGAGATTAATTGTGAAATTTGGAAATCCAAATCTGATATCTTCACAAAAAGAAAGGATAATTGCAGATCCTGGATATTTTAAGCAACTACTGATTGACAACGAGTTTAAACCAGATTATATAGAGATCTATGTCCGTTCTCAAGAATGGAATTTTAAACCCCCTAGGTTATTTTGAATGTATTTTTCTTGTGGCATGTGTATTTTTCTTGTTGCATGGTATAACATAATGCGGTCTTGCTCTTTATTGAATAATCCTCAAGACTTAAAGTTTTATATTTATAACCTTAGAATGAAATATTCCTTTAAGGAACAGAGCTCTAGTTTTTGACCAGAGTATTCTTTGGATTAGATTGAGGTAATCTACTTGAAAATGAATGACACATAGTACTAAATAAGTATTTGTGTCTGTCCTACCAATAGAGACCATATCCAGTTCAAAATAATAGATTACCTTTGTTGAAAAGAAAACCACAGGCCCCAAATGGAAACACTTACTTTAAGGGCCTCACTTCAGCAAACCAAGACTTCATACCCAACCTAACTGCAGTTTCAGCCCCCCTCAGGAAAGTAACTTTTTTTTTTTTTAAAGTAGGCTCCATGGCCAGCATGGAGCCCAACTTCAAGACCCTGAGATAAAGACCTGAGATGAAATCAAGAGTCCCAGTCCTAGTAAACTGACCCACCCAGGCAGCCCAAGAAAGTAACCTTCTACATGGAATTCCTGGTTAGCACTAGGACCATGACTTTGTCTACGACAGTGTACCTTTTGCCAATAATTCCCTTTTCCCCCATTCCTTTCTGCCTTTAAAGACTTAATTTTTTAAAAGTAATCTCTACACCCAACGTGGGGCTGAACAACCTTGACATCCAAAATTGCATGCTCCACCAACTGAGCCAGCCAGGCGCCCCCATTTTTTGCCTTTATTTAAAAAAAATTTTTAAAGATGTATTTATTTATG